>CM019064.1:155581133-155885077 GCA_009667805.1 Leptobrachium leishanense | reverse complement strand
ATGCCTCGATGTCGAGGCATCCCTGCAATATACACAGAGCAGCTGGAAGCGATACCGATCGCTTCCAGCGCTCTCTAGAAGTGCCGGGCACCTCTCCGGTGAAACCGGATGTTGATCGCTCCCGGGGAGCGATCACAAGGTGCCCCAGCACTTCTCACCGCCATTGCACGGATGCCTGGACTCCCAGGCATCCTGCAATGGCGTTTGAGCTGCTGGAAGCGATCCGATCGCTTCCAGCGCTCTCTAGAAGTGCCGGGCACCTCTCCGGTAAAACCGGATGTTGATCGCTCCCGGGGAGCGATCACAAGGTGCCCCGGCACTTCTCACCGCCATTGCACGGATGCCTGGACTCCCAGGCATCCTGCAATGGCGTTTGAGCTGCTGGAAGCGATCCGATCGCTTCCAGCGCTCTCTAGAAGTGCCGGGCACCTCTCCGGTAAAACCGGATGTTGATCGCTCCCGGGGAGCGATCACAAGGTGCCCCGGCACTTCTCACCGCCATTGCACGGATGCCTGGACTCCCAGGCATCCTGCAATGGCGTTTGAGCTGCTGGAAGCGATCCGATCGCTTCCAGCGCTCAAAAAACCGCAGGACGTACCATGTACGTCAGCGGGTCTAAAAGAGACCCGCTGCAATGACGTACATGGTACGTCCTGGGTCCTTAAGGGGTTAAAGGGACACTCTAGGATGGGGGTCAGTAACCTTGGCCCCCAGAGGTTTTGGAACTATATCTCCCATAATGCTCAACTACTCATAAGGTTGGCAGAGCCTCAAGGGAAATGTAGTTTCAAAACAACTGCAGGGCTGCGATTGCTGACCCCTACTATGGGGCATTGGCATTGAAAAACTGAATGGTCACAGTGACCTAAATGTATTCTCCACCACGCCCTAGGGGAGGGCTGATTCAGCTGTAGATCAAGGGGAATTAGCCCCACACACATACCCCACAGTAGGCTTGTGCACCGATTTTTTTTTCCGGTTCGATTCGGTTCGATTTTTCGGATTTTTAAAATTTTCGATTCGGCTCGTTTCGACCGATTTCGGTTTCGATTCGATTCGGTTCGGCTCGTTTTTCGGGTACATTTTTTTTCGGAATATCGACCATTTTTTTGTATTTTCGTGTCACTGTGCTCGGTTTTTGTATCGACTTTTCGTAATTTCGGAAATTTTCGTTTTTCGGAATTGTACATTTTTCGGAATATCGACCATTTTTCGTATTTTTCGTGTCACTTTGCTCGTTTTTTGTATCGACTTTTCGTTTTTTCGGAAAATTTTCGTTTTCAGAAAATTTTCGTTTTTCGGAAAATTTTCGTTTTTCGGAACGTCTGTTCTCCTCATTTGACACATTTCAAGTCCATTCGAAAAATCCGAAAATATTTCGTTTCGGCTCGGAAAACGTTTCAGATCTGACATTTTCGGATCTAAAAATGTTCGGAAATTCGGCCGCATCCGAAAACACGAATCGGGAAATTTCGTGAAAATTCCGAAATTCCGAAACCCGAAACGTACATCCCTACCCCACAGCAGCGCTTGCTGATCAGGCTTCCAGGAAAAAGTTAATTTGTGACTGTAGTCAATGGCTGTCAGGACGCTCGCATTGGGAGCAATTGGATTGGGTGGACCCTCCATCGACGACCCAGCTCTCACAGTCATGTGACTTGTTGCAGGTTGAGAAGAGGCTGCATCGTGCCATGTCTGGACCAACACTGAGGTAGCCAGTGCAGGAATCAATTTGAGTTTTATCCTCGCTAAAGAGTTACAATGGAAGGGGGTTTAAACAGAGTCAGTAGGGTTGATGATTTAACTCTAGAGTGTCCCTTTAAATTCGATCTAGGACTTGCACAAAACATTTTTTAAATGAATTCCTAACACGTTACACAAATTCCAGGGGATAACTGTCACGGCTGGTGGGTCACGCGGTACTCGGCGACCGGTAGCGCCATGCTCATTGCCTAGCCACCAAGTGATATTGCTGGCTCTCACGGACACCGAGCACTTGATGACGCAAAGCTCGCTGGATTCAAAAATCAGGAAGTTCCTTTGCCTCACTTCCCTGTCATGGTTCTTACCAGATAGCGCATTCTTGTTCTCTAGTATACTGTTTCATTGTGTATTGACCCTGGATCTCTTCTGACCACACTCTTGTTGTTAACTCTTGTTATTCCTGCCTTTGTGTGTATTGACGTTGGCTCCGTTTACTGACTATTCTCTTGTCTGAGCTATTTGTTTAACCCCGTGTTCTGAATCCCTGGCCTGTCTGACTACCCCTTCTGGTTTCTGACTCCGGCTGGTTCTTGACCCTGCCTTTTCTGTGTGTCTGTCCTGTTACTAGATATCTGGTTAATCTAAAGACTGCCCATGTGCAGCCATGGCCAAAGGTTTTGAGAATGACACAAAAATACATTTTCACAAAGTCTGCTACCTCAGTTTTAATGATGCCAATTTGCATATACTCTAGAATGTTATTTAGAGTGTTCAGATGAATTGCAAGTAATTGCAAATTCCCTCTTTGCCATAAAAATGAACTCAATCCCAAAAAACATAATTTCCACTGTATTTTAGCCAAGGACCAGCTGACACCATGTCAGCGATTCTCTCGTTAACACAGGTCAGAGTGTTGACGAGGACAAGGCCGGAGATCACTCTGTCATTCTGATACTCAGGGTTATTCAGAGAAAGGTGAAAACCAGGAGAATTACTGGAGAATTTAAAATTCTAGGTCAAAATAGCCAAACCAGAAAAATTCTCCCATTTTCTCACATTCCAAATCGCCTATTTGGTCTAGATTGTTCTCTTCTGCCAATTCTCCTGATTTTCACTATACTCTGAATAACCCTGTAAGTTAGAATAACAGATTGGAAGCTTTAAAAGGAGGGTGGTGCTTGAAATCATTGTTCTTCCTCTGTCATCCATGGTTACCTACAAGGAAACACGTGCAGGCATCATTGCTTTGCACAAAAAGGGATTCACAGGCAAGAATATTGCTGCTAGTAGGGTTGCACCTAAAGCAACCATTTTTCAGATCATCAAGAACTTAAAGGAAAGCGGTTCAATTGATGTGAAGAAGGCATCAGGGTGCCCAAGAAAATCCAGCAAGCTCCAGGACCATCTCCTAAAGATGATTCAGCTGCGGGATCAGGGCACCACCAATGCGGACCTTGCTCACTAATGACAGCTGGCAGGTGTGAGTGCATCTGGTGTAAAAAAAAAAAAAAGGCTGCAAAGAAGACACTTCTCTCCAGGAAAAACATCAGGGACAGACTGATATTCTGCAAAAGATACAGGAATTGAACTGCTGAGGACTGGTGTAAAGTCATTTTCTCTGATGAATCCCCTTTCTGATTGTTTGGGACATTGGGAAAAAAGCTTGTCTGGAGAAGAAAAGATGAGCACTACTATCAGTCCTGTGTCATGTCAACAGAAAGCATCCTGAGACCATTCATGTGTAGGTTTGCTTCTCAGCCAAGGGAGTGGGCTCACTCGCAATTTGGCCTAAGAACACAGCCATGAACAAAGAATGGTACAAAAACATCCACCGAGAGCAACTTCTCCTAACCATAAAAGAACAGTTTGGTGGCAAACAATGCCTTTTCCAGCATGATGGAGCACCTTGCACCTTTAAGGCAAAAGTGCTAAGTGGCTCGGGGAACAAAACATCAAAATTTTGGGTCCATGGCCAGGAAACTCCCCAGACCTGAGGTCAATCTTCAAGAGGCAGGTGGACAAACAAAACCCCACAAATTCTGTCAAACATCAAGCATTGATTATGCAAGAATTGGCTGCCATTAGTCACGATGTGGCCCAAAAGTTGATTGACAGCATGCAAGCTGCAGAGGTCTTGAAAAAGAAGGTCAACGCTGGAATTATTGATTCTTTGCATAAACTTGATGTAGTTGTCAATAAAAGCCTTTGACACTTATGAAATGCTTGTATTTATAATACCATAGTAACACCTAACAAAAGATCTAAAAACACTGAAGCCGCAGACTTTGTGCAAATTAATGTTTGTGTCATTCTCAAAACCTTTGGCCATGGCTGTAGGTTATGCAGCATCTTCGTGTAGGGATCAGAGGATATTCATCACAATAATTAACCACTCCGTGGTACGACAATCAGATCTTGTTATCTGTGGTTTTAAAACCGCACTTGTAAACATCCATCAAACTTAGTAAATTAGAATATTAGGGAACTGGAATATTTGGTTTTAACCTGTAGATGTGTTTTTTCCGTCATTTCTTTGATATAGATACAGGGTTGTCAGGTCCCCTTTCTTTTCCTGGATGTGTAGAATATAAAAAGAACTAGGGATGCACCGATACTAGTTTCGTTATTGGTGCCGATACTGGGCATTTACACTAGTACTTGTACTACTGCAAATGCCACTGATACTTCTACAGATACCGGAAGCCAGCACTGGGCTGGCTTGCTGGGTAGTAAACGAGGGGCTGGAGCGGCTGGCAGAATGCACCAACAGCATTACGCCAGGCGTCTCTGGCTGCCCGCGTTCCAGCATGCAGCTGTCGGCATCTGTAAGTTATAATGTGGCTTTTGTGTTGGCCTCCAGCCATGTTCTCGCAAGATCTTGCAGAATTAGCGAGTTCTTATCTCACAAACTGGAGGCCCCAGCGAAGACGCATTACAACCTTCATATGCTGGCGGCCGCTTGCGAGATCGCGGTCAGCCGGAGTGGCCTGGCAGAATGCTTTCAGTGCATTCTGTCAGCTGGTCCCTGTGTCTGAGGTCTGGGGTGTATATGTATACATGTATCTGAGGTCTGGTGTGCATATGTATTTAACCGAGGTCTGATGTGTGTGTGGTCAGGGAGTGTACAGGTCTGTGCAGTGGGTAAATGGGATGTCTGGTCTGGCCATACATTTCAATATTAACATAAAATGGGCAGGCTTTCAGTAAAATCCTATATTATTTATTGGAAAGCAGTCACATCATATTAACCACTTGGATGCTGAGGACGCGCTCAGCGCGTCCTCAGCATTCCCGCTGGTATGCGGAGGACGCGCTGAGCGCGTCCTCCCATTGGGGTCAGCGTTCGGCCGGGTTCCGGCCGATCGCTGGCCCCCCCGGTGCGGGCTGACATCCTGGATGTCAGCCGCGCATCCGGGACCACAGCCGCCGGAATTAGGTGTCATCGCGGCAGCGCGATGACACCTAATTCAGGCGCCCCCCCCGCATGTGCGGAGGAGGCGCCTGAAAGGGAGGGGGGAGGTCCTTCGGACCTCTCTCCCTCCCGATCGGCGGCTCTGCGGGGGTTAACCCAGGCATCATTTGGAAGGGCACAGCCTGCCCTTCCAAATGATGCCTGGCATTAACCCCTGGGGAGCTGGATCGCGAATCGGCGCTGAAAAGCGCCGGTTCGCGATCCTTTCCCGGAGCTGGCCGACATCTTGGATGTCGGCCAAGCCTCCGGGAACTCCCCCTGAGGACTGGCGTCATCGTGCGTAGCACGATGACGCCAGTCCTGGACTTAACCCTTAACTGCCACCAACGGTGGAGATAGGGAGTTCCAATGAACTCCCTATCTCCCGATCCGTGGCAGCTAGGGGTTAACGTTTGGTATTGCTGGATCGGCCAGAGCATGGCCGTTCCAACGATACCAAACATGAAAGTGAAAAATGTTGTAAAAAAAAAATGAAAAATAAAAATAAAAAAGAATTAAAAAAAAAATTATAAAAAAAAAATAAACACTTTGTTTTTATTTTTTTTGGTTTGTTAATGCAGCAATATTGTTCCCATTTCAATTATAATGTGAACAATGATGCTGCACTAACGATTTTTGTATGCGGTGCGTTTGTTAAAAATAGTGTAATTTTCCCCAAAAAAAAATGTAACGAGACCCCATCTCTAATTTTTTTAACAAGCGCACCCCATACAAAATATAACCGCAATTGCTCGCATGTTAAAATGTGAAAAAAAACACTTTACACATTGTAAATTATTGAAAATACATATTTTATTGCATTTTTTGTTATAATATACAGACATGACATAACGTATACATATAATAATGACATATTATGAATCTACCGAGTCTGACGGAAAGAACGATATATAATATGTCTGGGTCATATACTAAAATAAGCCTTCAAAACACGTTTAAACATGATGAGCAAAACCGGTAAAAATGACCTCAGCACAGGGGCGGAAAAAGCCTCAGCAGCGAAAGGGTTAAATAAAAGTATTGCATTCGTACTGTGTCTTGAAAAAATAGTTTTGGTGAATCCCTAAAAAGGACACACTGTGCCCACACTGTCCTGAGCAATGCCCTCATCCACATATGAGGGATCTCCAGAGACCTGTGTCAGGACTCCGATGCAGACGATTTGTCCCGCCCAGAACTAGAGATTTCAGTCTTGTTTTGCTAGATTTTTTCTCTCACATTTAATTGCTGAGCCTTGGATTCTTGCAAGAAATTACCGTAAGAGATCCATTAGCGCTGTGTATTTGTCTTCAGAGTAGGACGTTTCTCATCCAATCAGAAGCATTCTACTCAGGTATTTTATTTGTGTATCAATTGTACAGCATTGGTTCAGCACTCAGCACCGACTCCATCCAACAGGTAAGATAAGTGAATCGTCCTCTGCCCAGAGTGATACTAGTTGTATATTGTCAGAGTCACCCACATTGTTGTGAAAAGAGTTGTACACAAATTACCTGTGACATATGCACAGCCATTGTCACAGCTTTTTTACAGTGCTCTTTTAGTGGCTGTGAGACCTGCATACCATGTACACTGCCAGCTTACACATGATACCCAAGAGCTTGGCCGGGCAAGGGAGGAAGAATACGCCTCCACCATGACCTACACTGCTTAAAGGGCAGCACTATTATTATCATCATTATACGGTGCCTACAGTATCCATTGCACTTTACAATATGAAGTAGGTTTTTAAATTAACAAAATAACAAACTTTGGAATACAAAAACAAGAAGTATAGAGGGTCTTTCTCAAAGGAACCTAATAATGTGTAGGGCTTGTACTGTAACCTATCTGACTTTGTTATTTATCAGAAATACAGATTCTATTTATTTTTGTAGACTCTTCCTGTGGCACAGCTCCCAGGCAAAAGAGGTGAACTGACTGGTCTGAAGTCACCAACGGTGTTATTTAGTAACATTTCAGTGCTCTCCTGTTCGCCACACTTCAGCAAGTTCGATTGGCTGACCCTGCAGTGAATTCAGCATTAAGAGGGTAAAAAGTAAAAAAAATCTGCAACTTTTAAAAGGCGTTTTCAAAAAAACTACTGCATCAAAATGCCTGGAAATAATAACTAAGGTCATATGAAGAATAATAAAAAAGGTCTGTTACAGAAAAAAAAAACACCATTTAAAAAAACAACAAAATAAGCATTTTCGCCGGAAAAATCCTGAAAAATGCCCTAAAATAAACGTGTATTGTTCTCTATGGACTCCTTTTAAAAGCTACGACGGACAGCTAACAGTGTAGTTAGACAAACGCGAAAAGTGCGCTCGTCTGACCGCAGCCTTAATTATTTTTCTCAACATCAATCAAAACTAACTGATACTTGTTACATACCGCGCTATGGTCGCCGGGCAGCATCGTCCTCGCTGGCCGGGCGCCAAGTGAAGAGGGGAGGCCGGGCGGTCATGTGAGACGCCGGGGGCGGAGCCAGGCGTGATGACGCGGACCCGCCGAGTTTAAAACCATGGGCAATGCATTCATACATTGCCCTATCATGGTTTAACATCCCTTAGAGCTGCTCCTGTTGATATTGCTATTTTCTTGGTATACTGACCCCTGGCAGCGGCTTACGATATTCTCTGGCGTACTGACCCCTGGCAACGGCTTACGATATTCTCTGGCGTACTGACCCCTGGCAACGGCTTACGATATTCTCTGGCATTTCTGGTTTGGCTATATGTTCTCACGCTTGGCTTCTTCAGTGTCATTCTAGGGATATATATATATATAGACCGACCATTATAAGGATCGGAGGGAAAGGATAGGTGCTGCGTACATGGATCACATTCTCCTCCTGGTGGGGATTCGTAACATTACGATAGGGCCATGGATCCTGTAGACCTATCAGCTCAATTAGCCAAGATCTCTGCAAGGCAAGAGGAACAGGATCATAGAATGGATCAAATCGCTCAGGCCTTGCATGCTCTGTTAAACCAGCCGGGTAGAGCACCGCCTTTGCCGTCTCTGTCTGTTCCTGAGGCTACTGTATCTGCTGCCGTTTTGCCGCCTAATCACCATGTACAGTTGTGTTCAAAATTATTCAACCCCCACTGAAATTGAGTGTTTTGGCCAGTTTGACATTGATTTTGATCATTCAGTCATCTTGCTTACAATTAAATCAAAGAGGCACGTGTAGGTCAGACAAATATAACATAACATTTATAATGAAATAACCACAAATGTCTTTTCTGTGCTCACATCATTATCAGTTTTATTCAACCCCCAAGTGACATTCAATCTTAGTACTTAGTACAACATCCTTTTACAGTTATAACAGCTTTTAAACGTGAAGCATAGCTTGACACAAGTGTCTTGCAGCGATCTACGGGTATCTTCGCCCATTCGTCATGGGCAAAAGCCTCCAGTTCAGTCACATTCTTAGGCTTGCGCACTGCAACTGCTTTCTTTAAGTCCCACCAGAGGTTCTCGATCGGATTTAAGTCAGGTGACTGCGGTGGCCACTCCAAAATGTTCCAGCCTTTAATCTGCAACCATGCTCTAGTGGACTTGGAGGTATGCTTGGGATCATTGTCCTGTTGAAAGGTCCAACGTCTCCCAAGCCTCAGGTTTGTGACAGACTGCATCACATTGTCATCCAATATCTCCTGGTACTGAAGAGAATTCATGGTACCTTGCACACGCTGAAGCTTCCCTGTACCTGCAGAAGCAAAACAGACCCAAAGCATGATTGACCCCCCGCCATGCTTCACAGTAGGCAAGGTGTTCTTTTCTTCATAGGCCTTGTTCTTCCTCCTCCAAACATAGCGTTGATCCATGGGCCCAAACAGTTCTAATTTTGTTTCATCAGTCCACAGAACACTATCCCAAAACTTCTGTGGTTTGTCCACATGACTTTTGGCATACTGCAGTCGACTCTTCTTATTCTTTGGAGACAGCAAGGGGGTGCGCCTGGGAGTTCTGGCATGGAGGCCTTCATTACGCAGTGTGCGCCGTATTGTCTGAGCTGAAACTTCAGTACCCACATCTGACAAATCTTTTCTCAGTTCCTCAGCAGTCACACGGGGACTTTTCTCCACTCTACGCTTCAGGTAGCGCACAGCAGTTGAAGTCAGCATCTTCTTTCTGCCACGACCAGGTAGCGTTTCAACAGTGCCCTTTGCCTTGAATTTGCGAATGATGCTTCCTATGGTCTCTCTTGGTATGTTTAACATCTTTGCAATCTTCTTATAGCCATTGCCCTTCCTGTGAAGAGTAATCACCTCTTCTCTTGTCTTCCTGGACCATTCTCTTGACTTCACCATGTTTGTAACCACACCAGTAAATGTCTAGAAGGAGCTGAGTATCACAGTCATTTTAAAGCTGCCTAATTGGTGCTTATTATGCTTTATTGCTGCTCCGTGACATCCACAGGTGTTTTCAATACCTGATTGAAAACACTTGAATGAACCTCTGTTCTTCAGAGTGGTAGTCTTTAAGGGGTTGAATAATTGTGTCAATGAAGAATTCACAAAAGAAACATTTACTACTGTATTACAAAACCAATTGATGTCATTTTAGTTGCATATGGTTCTTTAAAAAGTCCTTGTAGGATTTCATTCTGAATACAATTACAAATGTACACTAAATTCCCTAAAACCCTTTACAGCATTGGGGGTTGAATAATTTTGAGCACAACTGTACATATGACAGCACCAATGCGCTTTGATGGTACCCCTAGTGATTGTCGGGGGTTTTTGATTCAGGTGGTGATTCATTTTGACCTCAACCCGGGTATGTGTCCGTCTGATAAATCTAAGGTGGGGTTTCTTATTAACCATCTCTCTGATAAAGCTCTGGAGTGGGCTACACCTTTATGGGAGAATAAGAAACCGATTATATATAATTATGAGATGTTTGTGTCAGAACTACGCCATACATTTAATCCCACTCGTAGATCTCAGACGGCAGGTAGGGCGCTCTTCCGAATCAGACAAGGCAACAGGAAGGTGTCCGATTATTCCATTGAGTTTAAAACACTTGCTTCTGAGGTTACTTGGACCAACGAAGCTCTTTTCTTGGCCTTCACAGAGGGCCTGTCTGACTATCTTATGCACGAACTCGCACCAATGAAATTATCTGAAATGTTAATAGATTTTTGTATTGCCCTGGATGACCAGATCCGTGACAGATGGGGTCCCAGAGAAAGAGTTCGCCGGGTACTGCCACCTCTTCCTAACATTGCTCCCCCTATTCGCGGGCCACCCGCAGCCGAACCCCATCCTCCTGAACCCATGCAAATCGATAATACCGGTATAACCCAGGAGGAGAGAGAATCGCAGAAGTGAGGGATTATGCTTTTACTGTGCTGGCAGGGGCATTTCAGGAATCAATGTACCAGGAGACCTAGAGGCTTAAGGGCTTCGGGAAACGAGAAAGCCTAAGGTCTTCCAGGAGACTAACCTTGGGCTTGACTGATGTGTCTCCTATAATGAAAAACAAAACACACATGGTGGTGCCTATCTCTCTCTCTCCTGGGAGACGGTCTTGACCAATACTGTTGCATTTCTTGACTCTGGGGCGGCAGGGAATTTCGTGGATCAGGAATTTGCTCGTACCCATGCTATCCCTTTGGTTGAGAGAGATACGCCCTTGTTTGTAGAAGCCATTGACGGAAGGCCTCTATCCCAACCCAGGGTGACACATGACACTGCAGTACTATGTCTTACCACAGGGGTTCTTCATCATGAACAAAACACTTTCCAGGTTATTGAGTCACCGTCGTGTCCCGTGGTGTTGGGTTTCCCCTGGTTGGTGCGACACAATCCATCCCTCGATTGGGAACACGGTGAGATTAAGGCATGGAATTCTCGTTGTTGGGTGCAGTGTTTGCAGACTGTCACCACTATAGGGAGCCTTAATTTGCCAACCGCTCCTCCTTTATCCACAGAGGTACCTGAGTGGTACCAGGATCTGAGGGAGGTTTTCGAAAAAAGAAATTGTGACGTATCACCTCCTCATAGACCATATGACTGTGCTATCGATTTGCTTCCTGGTACCATGCCACCCAGAGGTCATGTCTATCTTCTGTCTCAAAGAGAGATTGAGATTATGGAGGAGTACATAAAGGAGAATCTGGCTAAGGGCTTTATAAGGCGTTCTTCCTCCCCGACCTGGGCAGGCTTCTTCTTTGTATCCAAAAAAGAGGGAGACCTACGGCCTTGTATTGACTATCGGGGGTTGAATCGCATCACCATTCGAAATGTATATCCTATACCACTCATTTCCGAACTGTTCGACACGTTACAAGGTGCCAAAGTATACTCCAAGTTGGATCTCAGGGGTGCATACAACGTGGTCGGAGTTAAGGAACATCATGAGTGGAAGACTGCCTTTAATACCCGCAGTGGGCAATACGAGTATCTAGTGATGCCTTTTGGGCTATGTAACGCTCCGGCAGTATTTCAGGACCTCATAAATGATGTACTCAGAGACTTCTTGCAAGTTTTTGTTTTTGTTTATTTAGATGACATTTTAATTTATTCACCTTATATCGAAACCCATCCTGAACATGTTTGGTCTGTGTTAAAACGATTGTTAGACAATGGCTTGTATTGCAAACTTGAAAAATGTATGTTTGATTTAAATAAGGTACATTTCCTGGGTTACGTGATTACCCCTGAAGGTTTTCAAATGGATCCAACTAAACTGTCTTCTATCTTGGATTGGCCGTTACCTCAAGTCTTGAAAGCCATTATTACAGACGGTTCATAAAAAATTTCTCCTCCCTGGTGGCTCCATTAACTGCCATGACCAAGAATGGTATACAAAAGCAGAAATGGTCCCCATGTGCAATACAAGCTTTTCAAACACTGAAAACCGCATTTACTTCTGCTCCGGTTCTGAGACATCCAGACCCTCATTTACCATTCCAGTTAGAGGTCGATGCTTCTGAGATAGGAATAGGAGCTATTCTATCTCAAAGAGAAGCACCAGATAAGCCGTTACATCCCTGTGGGTTCTTTTCTCGCAAAATGTCTCCAGCTGAAATGAACTATGATATAGGGAATCAAGAATTGTTGGCGGTTGTGTCTGCATTGACAGAATGGAGACACCTTCTTGAGGGGTCGTCCATACCCGTTGTGATAATCACAGATCATAAAAATCTTACGTATATAGGGGATGCGAAAAGATTAAATACCAGACAAGCCAGGTGGTCATTGTTTTTGTCCAGTTTTAATTTTTTCCTGACATTTTGACCTGGTTCAAAGAATATCAAGGCAGATGCCTTGTCCCGTCAATTCGACCGAAACATATACAGGATGACAATCCCATCGTCCCTAAGGAGTGTATTGTTTCGGCTACCACTGTCACTGTCTCTTCTCCTCTGCTCGAGAGTCTTCAGGTAGCCCAGACACTTGCTCCTGAGGGCAAACCTCCAGATAAGCTCTTTGTACCTGAAAACCAAAGAGAGAACTTGTTGAGATTGCATCATGATACCAAACCGTCCGGTCATATGGGGGTGTCTAAAACAGTGTCCAGTCTCAAAAGGCAGTTTTGGTGGCCTGCCTTACGTCAGGACGTAAAACAGTTCGTTTCTGTTTGTGATGTATGTGCTAGAAACAAAAGTCAAAGGAACTTACCAGTGGGATTGCTGCAACCCTTACCCATTCCTGATAGATCCTGGTCTCACATTTCCATGGACTTCATAGTCGATCTACCCACATCCAAGGGGAACATGGTGATCCTCACCATTGTTGACCGCTTTTCTAGAATGTCTCACTTCGTTCCTCTCCAAGTTACCCTCTGCCTCGGATTTAGTGCCCGTCTTCATCAACAATGTTGTGAAACTTCATGGTATAACTGTTGAAATTGTGTCAGAGGTACACAATTTGTGTCCCAGTTTTGGAGGGATTTTTGTAACCGTATGGGGGTGAAGTTGGCTTTTTCATCCGCTTATCACCCACAAACTAATGGGGCATCCGAAAGAGCAAATCAAGGGCTTGAACAATATCTCCAGTGCTTCATATCTCAGCAGCAAAACTCATGGTCCGATTATTTGCCATGGGCTGAATATGCTAGAAACAATTGTGACAATGAAACAACTGGTCAGTCTCCTTTCTCTACTATATATGGCTTCCATCCCCCGACGCTTCCATCTCTCTTTCCCACCTCCAATTTACCCGCTTTAGAGAAGCACTTACATACACTTCAGCAGACTTGGGTACAAATCAAAGAGTTATCTGAATGGAACGTGGTTACTCAAAAAGGTAAAGCTGACAAAAAGAGACGTATGTCGCCTGTTTATCAAGTAGGGGATCAGGTTTGGTTATCCACCTGTCATATCAGGTTGCAGGTACTCACAATGAAATTGGCACCACGCTTCATGGGCCCTTACAGGGTCCTGCGTTGAATCAATCCTGTATAATACGAATTGGCTTTGCCCCCAGCCTTTCGCATCCATAATGTGTTTCACGTGAGTCTATTGAAACCTTTATTATGTAACCGCTTTACCAGAGTCGCTGTCCCTCCTCCACCTGTTGAAGTTGAAGGTGAGGAGGAATATGAAATCAAAGCCGTGTTGGCTTCCAGGCTTTGTAGGGGTTCCCTTCAGTATTTGATTGATTGGAAAGGTTATGGGCCTGAGGATCGTTCCTGGTTGCCTGCTTGTGATGTCCATGCTCCTCGGTTGGTTCGGGCATTTCACAGGGCACATCCTCAGGCGCCGGGTGGTCGTTCGGTGACCTCCCGTAGAGAGGGGGGTACTGTTACATACCGCACTATGGTCACCCGGCGCCCGGCAGCATCGTCCTCGCTGGCCGGGCGCCAAGTGAAGAGGGGAGGCCGGGCGGTCACGTGAGATGCCGGGGTTGATATTGCTATTTTCTTGGTATACTGACCCCTGACAACGGCTTACGATATTCTCTGGGGTACTGACCCCTGGCAACGGCTTATGATATTCTCTGGCGTACTGACCCCTGGCAACGGCTTACGATATTCTCTGGCATTTCTGGTTTGGCTATATGTTCTCACGCTTGGCTTCTTCAGTGTCATTCTAGGGATATATATATATATATAGACCGACCATTATAAGGATCGGAGGGAAAGGATAGGTGCTGCGTACAAGGATCACATTCTCCTCCTGGTGGGGATTCGTAACAATACTATACAGCTTTTTTTTTTCTTTCTCAATGTCAGTCACAACTAACTGATACAATGTAACCACAATCTCATTGTCACGTTCAGCCACTATGGCGGTACCCGGCATGCGCCAAGTAGGGCCCAGGTATGAGGAAAAGCCGCTATATGCAGAGATGCGTGACACAACAATCAGGATAAGGAAATAAACCACAGTAGACACTGGGGACCTCTGCACGGCTAATACCGAAGGAGCCCTATACTGATAGATTGGTCCTTAGAGTGGCCGAATCTGCACTAATAGAAAAAGGTTACCTTTGTAGCCGTGCAGAGTCCTGGGGAAAACACAGACACCTGAAAGAGTGTACTCAACAACTTGCAGGGAAGGACTTCAATATACAAAAGCCGTGGTCTACAGGGATACACAACATATAATACAATATGCACAGAACAGCTAGGGATGTCCAGAAGAGTCGTTAATAAATAAATAAGCCAGGGGTCAAAACCAAAACGTATACCTTGAGCCAAAGCGGGGATATAGCACCAGAGAAAATCCGTCAGCCAGGCCAGAGGGTCAATACCAGGAAGTCAATCAGAAACCTAGAACTCAGGCAAGGGGGAAACGCTGAGAAAGAACTAGGATAGAATAACAGGGAGCTCTCAGGAACAAATCTGTAGCTGAAGTGAACCAGGATGCAAGAGCATGGTGATATGGGCCCATGGCTTTATATAGGGGAGTAATCAGCCCATATCACCAGCAGAAGCTCAACGAGCAATGAACTTAACCCCTGAGCTGCATGACAGGGAAAGCATCACAGGGAACCACATGGAAACACAGACATAAGGAATACAGAGGGCAGGGAGACAGGGTTGGAACGTGGGAACGTGACACTCATCCATTATAAAGTGCCTCCGTTTTAACGGAGGCACTGTGCGCAATCAGTGCGCTCGTGTGACCGCAGCCTTACTCAGCATCATCAGGAATATAACAGAGTGTCCAAAGTGAGCAAACATGTTGTGGTTGTCATTTTTATATGTTGGAAATGGATTGATGGCAGTGCACAGCTGCCAGAGAGAGGTTGGCCGGCAGCTGTGCCACGTCCCCTCAGTAGGTGTAGGTTGGGAGGTTCCACCTTAGCTAGTTAAGATAGGTGATTCACTGTGTCCGTTTTTCTGTGGTAAAGCTCCAAGGCCAACATTGATTAATTTCGTACAGGGGTTAAAAATCTTCATATAAGCTGAGTATACTAACCAGAAAAAAAAGAATTCAAGTTCTGGTCTATAAACCTGGTCATTGTACATATTCAACCGATACTGGCCCTTTAATACAAAACACCCAGGATTTTCCTGACGTTTCCAAGCGGAATTGATTATGGTACAAATTTTAAAAACCCGTGCAGGAGTCACAACAGCTCATTTTTCTTTTTATGCAGAAGAATACTGGATTTTTTTTTTGGTAAAGAAGGCCCTAGGAAAGTGCAAAAAAGACACAGGGTACCAGTGATTTTCGAGCTACTCTGCATCACTGCCTGCCATCATTTCCAATGAGCACGAGATTGAGTCATTTTACTTATATATAACATGAACACGTCTGTGTAATCTTGGAACCTTGACTAATTGTCAAAAATGCAGCAAACATATGCAGATCTAATTATAAAGCATAATAAAGCGCAGTCAGATGCCTCCAGATCGTTGTTTAATTCACAGAATCACAATGGGACCCTGCAGGGTTTGGCTGTGTACATAAACTCAGCTTGCTCCAGCCTAATTTACTCAATTATAGTGTTGTTCTACAGGCTACTGGTGTATGTATAGTAGCAGAAATTGACATTTTCTTTCATGCTGTATATATGCTCACAGAATGTAGCCCATTCAACACACACCTTTTTCTGCTTGGCTTTGTATTTCTCCATAAGATGAATGGAAATACTGTATTTTTGTAATTTTGTGGTGCCATGAGAAAGGGACAAGGGCTCTTCAGCACCTTACACTATGCAGAGATCATAGTTTATTAGGACCCTTGAAGTGTCATATTTTTTCTGAAGGAGTCAGTTAAGCCATTTTTGTGTGTGAATTGATACAGTAGGTTTTAAAGCAGGGCTGTGAAACTCTAGCCCCCATCACAGATATTTCTGAACTACAACTCCCTTGATTCTCTGGTCATCTATTGCATTGAAAGAATTCTGGGAATTGAAGGCAATCCACATCTGGGGGAGCAGAGTTTCAGATCCTTGTTTTAGAGGTTTTGTCTCTCCTAGGTCCAGCTGGACATGTAGGTATAGTTGCCAGATCGGCCATGTTTTCCTTGACAACCATAATTTTTCAGGCTGATTGTCAATGCGTGAGAAATGCAACCCAGCGTTGTGTAGAATTCATATTAGGGTTGCACCGATACCGATACTAGTATCGTTATTGGTGCCGATACCGGGTACTGCAGGAGTACTTGGTACTCGTGCAGTACCCCTGATATTTTCCCCGATACCGGAAGCCGGCATTGAGCCGGCATCCGAGGGGCTGGGGCGCCTGTCCGAATGCTCTATCGGCATTCAGACATGCCCTGCAGCTGCTCACTGTGTTCATACTTACCTTCCTGAGCGACGCCGGGAAAGTCTCCGCGTGTGCGCTCATTGGAAGGCCCCCAGCCGCGATCACGTGGGACCATGTGATCGCGGCTGGGGCCTTCCAATGAGCGCACGCGCAGAAACTTTCCCTGCGTCGCTCAGGAAGGTAAGTATGAACACAGTGAGCAGCTGCAGGGCCTGTCCGAATACCGATAGAGCATTCGGACAGGCACCTGGCACTCTCCGCGATGATACTTACCTTCCTGGGCGACGCCGGGAAAGTTTCCGCCCGTGCGCTCGTTGGAAGGCCCCCAGCTGCGATCACATGGTCCCACGTGGTCGCGGCTGGGGGCCTTCCAACGAGCGCACGCGATTAGACTTTCCCGGCGTCGCCCAGGAAGGTAAGTATCATCGCGGAGAGCTCCAGGTGCCGGGGGGGGGGCATATCCATGATCTGGGGCAATATCCCATGAGCTGGGGCATATCCATGTGTGAGCTGGGGCAAATCCATGTGTGAGCTGGGGCATATCCATGTGTGAGCTGGGGCATATCCATGTGTGAGCTGGGGCATATCCATGTGTGAGCTGGGGCAAATCCATGTGTGAGCTGGGGCATATCCATGAGCTGGGGCAAATCCATGAGCTGGGGCATATCCATGAGCTGGGGCATATCCATGAGCTGGGGCATATCCATGAGCTGGGGCAAATCCATGAGTTGGGGCAAATCCATGAGCTGGGGGCAATATCCATGAGCTGGGGCATATCCATGAGCTGGGGCAAATCCATGAGCTGGAGCATATCCATGAGCTGGGGCAATATCCCATGAGCTGGGGCATATCCCATGAGCTGGGGCAGTATCCATGAGCTGGGGCAGTATGAATATATATATATCTTGGGGGGGGATATATACATGTGAGCTGGGGGCATTTTTATATGGTCTGTTCTTATACTCG
Source organism: Leptobrachium leishanense (assembly GCA_009667805.1). Taxonomy (NCBI): domain Eukaryota; kingdom Metazoa; phylum Chordata; class Amphibia; order Anura; family Megophryidae; genus Leptobrachium; species Leptobrachium leishanense. The sequence goes on along the minus strand of CM019064.1, from coordinate 155,867,270 downwards.
GTATCGGTGAGTACTTTTAAAAAGTATCGGTACTCGTACTCGGTCTTAAAAAAGTGGTATCGGTGCATCCCTAATTCATATGTTGTACGTAGAAATTGTGTTGTTTGTCACTATGAACTTTGGGTACATGGGTCTAGAGATGGATTTGGGAGGTGCAGGCCTGATGTTTTCTTATTTCCCTGCCCCCTCCTATGTCGAAGTCACCCTGTATTTAGGATTGTATGTGCAGGGTGTTTGTGTCCTCTGTGATATGTATGAATGCTATAATTGTTGATATAGGTATAGTCTATGTTTATCGGTTACTATGGTTTATATGATTACATTGTGGGTCACTGTAGCCTTTCCCAGCTCTCCCTATCTGGAATATGTTTGCATATGTTAAAGGTTGGATTGGTCTTTGTTTGTCTGTCTTGTTTGGCACACACTGCCCCATTATCTGAAACTGTAAATCTACTATTGTTTGATGGATAGTGTGCTCAGAAGAAGGCTCCTGCCAGCAGGACATACACGTGCCACTGGGAGGCAGTTTGCCATTAAACCGTATGCAAGTAATCAGAACGGCTCCAGATTTCAAAATTCCCTATTATGCCAGGTTACTTGAAGAGAATAATCGTCTCCAATTGTCCGTCCTTAGCCCCTAAGACCCTGTCTTAGGCACACCTTGAGTTAACTCTCCTTCTGCGCAGGGAGAGAGAAAATCCTTTCAAAAAGGACACACGAGGCATGTATTTTTGTCTGGCAATTTCTCTCTGCCTTCCAACGGTTCTTGACACATATTTATACCTGTGTCAAGGCGTTGTCTTTTTATTTCATTGGTTAACATTTCAAAACATAACATAGTTCATTGGCCAGTTTCAATACAGGTCTGGTAACACATTTCTGGACAATCCCGTGGCCTCGGCATGTGATTTCTTGAGATATCAGCATTTCTTAAGACATCAGCACTTTTTTAAGACATCAGCACTTCAGAGAAACTTGCAAACATCAGCATCATTGTCATTCTAAAGACATTTGCAAACATATTGAGAAGTGAACCTTAATCCTATAATTAGGGATGCACCGATACCACTTTTTTAAGACCGAGTACGAGTACCGATACTTTTTAAAAGTACTCACCGATACCAAGTACCGATACTTTTATTTAATGTCATGTGACCGCTTTCCAATAAGAACAGACCATATAAAAATGCCCCCCGCTCACATGTATATCCCCCCGATATATATATATATTCATACTGCCCCAGCTCATGGATTTGCCCCAGCTCACTCATGGATTTGCCCCAGCTCACTCATGGATTTGCCCCAGCACATGGATAATGCCCCAGCACACCACATGGGTTATTATGCCCCCACAGCTCACACATGAGTATGCCCCCCCAGCTCATGGATATGCCCCCACATGGATATTGCCTCCAGCTCATGGATATGCCCCCTCATGGATATTGCCTCCAGCTCATGGATATGCCCCATCATGGATATTGCCTCCAGGTCATGGATATGCCCCCTCATGGATATGCCCCCTCATGGATATGCCCCCTCATGGATATTGCCTCCAGCTCATGGATATGCCCCCTCATGGATATTGCCCCCTCATGGATATTGCCTCCAGCTCATGGATATGCCCCCTCATGGATATGCCCCCTCATGGATATTGCCTCCAGCTCATGGATATGCCCCCTCATGGATATTGCCTCCAGCTCATGGATATGCCCCCTCATGGATATGCCCCCTCATGGATATTGCCTCCAGCTCATGGATATGCCCCCTCATGGATATGCCCCCTCATGGATATGCCCCCTCATGGATATTGCCTCCAGCTCATGGATATGCCCCCTCATGGATATTGCCTCCAGCTCATGGATATGCCCCCTCATGGATATGCCCCCTCATGGATATTGCCTCCAGGTCATGGATATGCCCCCTCATGGATATTGCCTCCAGCTCATGGATATGCCCCCTCATGGATATGCCCCCTCATGGATATTGCCTCCAGCTCATGGATATGCCCCCTCATGGATATGCCCCCTCATGGATATTGCCTCCAGCTCATGGATATGCCCCCTCATGGATATGCCCCCTCATGGATATTGCCTCCAGCTCATGGATATGCCCCCTCATGGATATTGCCTCCAGCTCATGGATATGCCCCCTCATGGATATTGCCTCCAGGTCATGGATATGCCCCCTCATGGATATTGCCTCCAGCTCATGGATATGCCCCCTCATGGATATGCCCCCTCATGGATATTGCCCCCTCATGGATATTGCCTCCAGCTCATGGATATGCCCCCTCATGGATATGCCCCCTCATGGATATGCCCCCTCATGGATATGCCCCCTCATGGATATTGCCTCCAGGTCATGGATATGCCCCCTCATGGATATGCCCCCCCAGCTCATGGACCGCCCCCCCCCCCCGACGATACTTACCTTCCTGGGCGCCACCGAGAATGTCTCCGCGCGCGCGCTCGTTGGAAGGACCCCAGCCGCGACCACGTGATCCCGGCTGGGGTCCTTCCAACGAGCGCGCGCGGGGAAACTTTCCCGGCGGCGCCCAGGAAGGTAAGTATCGTCGCGGAGAGCAGCTGCAGGGCCTGTCTGAATGCTCTATCAGCATTCAGACAGGCCCTGCAGCTGCTCAGTGTGTTTAATACTTACCTTCCTGGGCGCCGCCGGGAATGTCTCCGCGCGCGCGCTCGTTGGAAGGACCCCAGCCGGGATCACGTGGTCGCGGCTGGGGTCCTTCCAACGAGCGCGCGCGTGGAGACATTCCCCGGCGGCGCACAGGAAGGTAAGTATTGCGGAGAGTGCGGGGCCGGCTGTCCGAATGCCGATAGAGCATTCAGACAGCCGCTGCAGCCCCTCGGATGCCGGAAGCCGGCTCAATGCCGGCTTCCGGTATCGGAAAAAATATCGGGGGTACTGCACGAGTACCAAGTACTCCTGCAGTACCCAGTATCGGCCCCGATACCGATACTAGTATCGGTATCGGTGCAACCCTACCTATAATACTGCTGATTATCAATTTATCTTAAAACTATTTCTTATATTTTAAACCTTAATTTATCTATTAATATTATAATTCATGGGGTGTTATTTAACTACTTATAGGGTCCTTCTTATAGGTTAGCAGATGGTGGTCTGAGGATTCCTTTTCCTTCAATCCCCTCTTAGAATCATAGTATGATCATACTATTTGATTCTTTCTTTGTTTCATCTATCTACTGTAAGTTAGTATGGGTTGGGGAGCGAGACCCTCAATACCCATGTGGATCAATATAGAACCAGGGGGCTGTACCTGCCACGGAACGGGTAACACATGGCAGTCTCCCAGTGCCTATTTATCTTCCTAACCTACATTCTTATTAATAGTAACAAGAGGTGCTAGGAATGACTCAAACCCTGCCTTTACCTGATCCCTTGCTTTAAATTCATCAGGGACCCCTCTTGGTACCCCTATAACATCAATATAGACATGCGGATCAAGACTACCTTATGGGCTTGGGACTTCCCTTTTCCTTCGACGTGAGCTAATATTTGGAATTTCCTCAGGATCCGAAACAATATGAAATCCCATTATGGCCTTAGCTAGGGCACATTCACCTGACCATTGAAGGGGCAGACGCGCCCTAATCTTGAGGTCTCCACATATCCAGTAGAGATCCCCAATCAGAAAAACTTGATTCTGTAACTTAATACTGTTGATATTGCTATAATTGGCACAATAACCCTCGGGGAAGAAGGTGAGGTTCCTACCTTTTTCTGCTGACCTATAGCAGGTATAGTTCCCTGGGTAAACATGTATCCCTTCTCCTGGTTGTTGGGGGCGTGTTAGTATGGGGTAGCTATTCTTCCAATATTCACATAAACTCTGGCTATCAGTGGTGTTAGTATATAAAACTAAGAAAACATTCTTCTACATCTTGCGGAATATTAAAGGTACAGTGCCTAGATGTGGCCTAGCAGCACCACACACATAACAATTTGTACGGTTATTGTTTAGGGCACTAAATTTTACCCATTCTAGCCAAACATTTACATCTGAAAATCCTGTTTCCATTACTATGCTGTCTTCATAGGTGGGATTGGCTATTGATTTGGTGTTAGGTAGGAGAGGAGGTCGTCTCACTACCTCTCCATATTTCCTGGGTAGGAATGGGTTCTCTTCCTTCTTATAAATGGCCATATCTTGGAGTTTGAACTTGTATCGAGGGAATTTGGTTGTGGCAGTTGCGTATATTCCCATTACATAGACACCCGTGTCGGCCTGGGAAGGGTGTTGTATAGTTAGCGTCAATTGTACTGTCTGAGCTCCGCTTCTGATTGAGCACCGCCACCCACCTCTCCCAATTAAAGTCATACGATTTAATAGGCTTTGTCCCTCGGAACTGCGTCGTCGTGCGGCGCTATCTGGTTTATATCCCCATCTGTTAACTACGACATCAGAGGTACCATATCCCATATTCCCGTGTCCCACCCCACTGCGCCCCAATAATCACAATTATGTCCCCAGTACTCATCGGTTACACATATATATACAGTTGCCTTGTACAGTATCATACTGCAGTAATGGTGGACAATAAAAAAAAAACAACAGTGGCCAGACAGTGATGGTTTGGGTTGGGGTTCTTTCTGGTAGGGGGTGTGGACAATAGGGGTTGTGACATATGTTCCGAAGGGGGGGGGAAACATATTATTTCAGTCTTTTTCTTCCCCCCACATGCGTCTCCATGCTCTTCGAAAAGGATCCTTGGTTGTCATCTTCTCCTTGTTGGAAACCAGGGCTATCTGCCCTCGTGAGTGTCTCTTGTTGAGTCCTTTGTTGAATCCGCTTGACTCGAGAGGGTCCCTTGTTGAATCCGCTTGACTCGAGAGGGTCCCTTGTTGAATCCGCTTGACTCGAGAGGGTCCCTTGTTGAATCCGCTTGACTCGAGAGGGTCCCTTGTTGAATCCGCTTGACTCGAGAGGGTCCCTTGTTGAATCCAGACTGGGCTGTCCTCTGTCAGTATAGCTGTGCGGGTTACGGCTACCACCGTCGTCCATAGGCGAAATCCTCTGGTCTTTTTCCTTTCTGTAGCCGCTTTACCAGCACCTTGTCTCCTGGATTAAATAGGTGGGTAGATTTGTCTGAAAGAAAGGGGAACTTAAATATAACTTTGTCTCTGGTTGTCTCGAGGGTTGAGATCAGCTGCCTAACATATTCATCCCTTATCTGCTCTAAGTCCCCTGTCTCCACTGTTAGCCTACCTGTAGACCATGGTAATGGAAAGGGTCTGCCCATAAGTATCTCGAAGGGGGAGTAGCCTGTGTTCCTATTAACCGCCATTCTGATTTCAGCCAGAATGATGGGGAGTACCAAATTCCAATTCTTTAGCTCTTCTGTGGTTGCATATTTTTGTAAGGTACAAAATAATTGGTCCTATCCATTGTGGGAGGTCGCAAAACCCGGCATTACTAGTTTAGCTATGTCCTGTTGTGCTGCTCGTTTAGCTGCTTGGTCAGCCAGATGATTCCCTTTTGCAATAGGATCTGAGGCTCTGGTGTGTGCTCTAAAATGTAACACCGCTATCTGAGAGGGCATAAGAATGCTTGCTAGGAGGTCCGTGACCAGGGGTCGAATGGGAAATCTTCTTGCCATCTGCGGCCACAAATCCCTCTTTTCCCATATCGTCCCATGGTCATGGACCACACCATAAACATATTTGGAGTCAGTGTATATCGTGACAGGTCTACCCGCATAGAGCCTGCAGGCTCGTGTTAATGCAATCAGTTCTGCTGCCTGGGCAGACTGGTAGGGTACAGGCCCTGATTCTAGAACAGTGTCAGGGAGTTGAACCACTGCATAGCCTGCATGATAAGTGTTGTCATTGGGGCGGGTACAGGAGCCGTCAACAAAGACGACATCTGCGTCCGGAACAGGTGTTGACATGAGATCAGGGCGGGGTGCAGTTTCAGACTCAATGGAGAGAGCACAGTCATGTTCGAGTGGGATGGTATCTGAGGGATTCTTAAGACCCAGTAAAGCGTTTAGGATTGGTGCTGGACCAGAGACACTTGAACTGTATTCTATGTGCAGTGCAGGGTTGCTTAGCAGTGTGACTTCATATCCACTAAAGCGCTGTGATATGTGCTGTGTATGTATGCCCTTAAGTAAAAATAAAACATCATGGGTTGTGGGTAGGTGAGGTTCGTACCCTAATGTGTATTGGCTTGCCATACTAACGGCCATTGCACATGCTGCCAGGGCACGCAAACAGGCCGGCATCCCTTGTACCGGTACTGGCAGAATCTTTGAAAAAAAAAAAATGCTATGGGGCGCAACCGGCCCCCATGTTCTTGCGTCAGTACCGCGGCCATGGTTTTTACAATTGTCCCTTGCAAACAGATGAAATGAAAGTACATAATCAGGGAGGCCAAGCGCGGGGCTTATTATCATCATTGCATTTCTGAGAACCCTAAAAGGCATTTAACATTTCATTAGACCATGTTATCATATTGGATTGACCAACAGGGTGGCTTGTCTCAGAATGTTATCGTAGTAGGAGCAGTCAGGGATCCACTGTCTGCAATAGTTTATCATGCCTAAGAATGACAGCATGTCCTTCTTAGTTTTCGGTTTGACCAGGCCCGTGACAGACTGGACTCTCTTCTGACTGATGCTCCGTTCCCCCTGTCTGAGAACAAACCCTAAATATTCAACTTGCTTTGACACCACTGCATTTTTTTTTAAGGGAAACCTTGTGCCCACATTCCTGTAACCAACTAAAAAGTGTTTTTACATCCTCCCGGCAGGCCTCCTCTGATGGACTGCATACGAGGAGATCATCCACGTATTGCAGCAGGACAGAACCATGGCTGGGGTGCCAGAATTTCAGAGTGGCCTGCAGTACAATACTGTAGACCACCGGGGCGTCAACGTACCCCTGAGATAACCTTTTCCATGTAAATTGGGGTGCCTTCGAATGAAAATGCAAAAAGTAGTGCCGTGTCAGGGTGTACAGGGATGCTAAAAAAAAAAAAATGCATTCTTCAGGTCAATTACAAAAAAATGGTGTATGTCGCTGGTATTGATGACAGAAGTGACGTGACATCTGGGACAATTGGCGCAATTAGAATCACTAGGGAATTAACTGCGCGCAAGTCTTGAACGAACCTGACAGTCCCGTCAGCTTTGTTCACGGGGTTAATTGGGGTACTGAAGGGGAAGACTACAGGTTCCAGGATACCATCCTGTAGAAACTGGTCAATCATAGGACGTAGTCCGTCCTCTTTCTCCTTTTGACAATGTTTAAAATTCTATTAATACTTCTATTTCTAAGTAACTTATTCCCCACGGTCATAAATGGAAAATGGGGTTTGTTGGTGTTATTCTCATATCTTAAGGCTTTTAATGGCGATCCTTTGTTATATGCGAGTGGCCATAATAACGAAAGGCAGTATATATTCTTCTGGCTTTTTTTACTTTATTTTTTCTTCTTTTACTTCCTCTTTTTTTTTTTTTTTCCCGTCTTTGGATGTGGATGGGGCCGAAGGTTTCAAATCCTCCATTGCCCCTACCGCACCCAAGACCTCTGTCTCAGTAAAGGGACGGATATATGGATTGTCTATAAGACGGAGGGGGTCGTGGTTCCCAGCTGACACGGGGTATTTCTTGTTTATTCCGTGGTATACTCTGTTCTATTTTATGCAGTCTGGCGCTGTCAGAGGACCATGAGGTACCTCTTCTACATTGTTTCACCATTAATCATTGTCCCCCCTCCCCAATTTCATATACTGCATGTCCCACTGAGGGTCTCCCTGATAATAGGGCCATGCCTCGGTGTCGTCGAGACATAATCCTTTCACTATATCCATATAGAATGTGCTGTGGTCTCCCTGTCTGAGGAAAGGATCACAACTCCCACTGCTTCTGTCCATCCCGCTAGATTATCTATCCATGGGTTAATTAAATAGCAATCTGTGCCCCCTACTCGTGCCACATGGCTTATCTGCCACCTCCACTCCCACAGGTCCCATCTGCCACCCTCTGCCGCTTCCTCCCAACCACTGAGGAGGAAGTCAATTCCTTATTGTCCTCCTCACATCTCACCACGTGCCCGCTCGACCCCATTCCCTCACATCTAATTCCTCCCCTCTCCTCCTCCCTCACCCCTGCTCTCACACACATCTTCAACCTATCTCTCTCCACTGGCTCCTTTCCATCCGCCTTCAAACACGCGCTAGTTACCCTTTACTAAAGAAACCATCCCTAGATCCAACTCTCCATCCAACTACCGTCCTGTATCCCTGCTTCCCTTTACCTCTAAGCTCTTAGAAAAACTAGTCTTCAACCGCCTCTCCATCTTCCTGTCCCAATTCCCTACTTGACCCCCTGCAATCTGGCTTCCGTCCCCTACACTCAACTGAAACTGCCCTCACCAAAGTCACCAACGACCTCCTAACTGCTAAAAAACACGGCCACTATTCTATTCTCATCCTGCTTGACCTCTCGGCTGCTTTTGACAACTGTTGACCACCCTCCTTCTACTGACCCTCAACTCTCTGGGTCTCGGTGACACTGCACTTGCTTGGATTGAACTCCTATTTATCCAACAGGTCTTCTGTGTGTCCTTTGCTGGTAACTCCTCCTCCTCATTGCCTCTATCTGTTGGTGTACCTCAAGGCTCTGTCCTTGGTCCTCTGCTTTTTCCATCTACACTCCTCCCTGGGCAAAATCATCAACAGCTTTGGCTTTAATTACCACCTCTACGCTGATGACACTCAGATCTACCTCTCTAACCCTGATCTCTCTCCCCCTGTCCTTTCCAAAGTCAGTGACTGTTTATCTGGCATCTCCTCCTGGATGGCCTCCCCCACCTAAAGATCAACATGTCAAAGACTGAGCTCCTACTTATTCCTCCCTCTAATGCCGCCCCCCTCCTGACTTCTCGATCACGGTGGAGGGTATCACCATCTCCCCATCAAACCAAGTTCGCTGTCTTGGAGTTACACTTGACTCTGCTCTTTCCTTCATCCCCCACATCAAGTCTTTCCTCCTCCTGCGATACCAACTGCGTAATATTTACAGAATTCGGCCATTTCTTACCGCTGTCGCCACAAAACAACTCATACACGCCCTGGTAATCTCCCGACTCGACTATTGCAATAATCTCTTATCTGGCCTCCCTCTGTCCCACCTCTCCCCCTACAATCCATCCTGAACGCCTCCGCCAGGCTAATTCACCTCACCCGCCGCTCTGTCTCTGCCGCTCCCTCTGCGAGTCCCTTCACTGGCTCCCCATCCACTGCAGAATTAAGTTCAAAATCCTTATCCTTACCTACAAAAGCCTCACTAACTCAGCTCCCCACTACCTGTCCTCACTAATCACCAAATACACCCCAGCCCGCTCCCTAAGGTCAAACAGTGACCTGCGCCTAGCTTCTCCCCGCATCACCTCTTCCCATGATAGACTGCAGGATTTCTCACGCGCAGCCCCCACTCTCTGGAACGCTCTCCCTCGTACTGTCAGACTTCCCCTAACTTCTCTTCCTTCAAACGCTCCCTTAAAACATTCCTATTTAGGGAAGCCTACCACCCAACTCACTGACGCAACCATCAATCACTCTCACCTTACAGTCCTCTCCTCCTGTTTCCAACCCCAACCCTCCCAGATTGTGAGTTCCTACGGGAATAGGGCCCTCATCTCCTCCTGTTACTGTTTGTCAAATGTTGTTCAATGTATTGTAACCCTGTCTATACTGTGCTTATTGTACAGCGCTGCGGAATATGCTGGCGCTTTATAAATAAAGAATAATAATAATAATAATAATACATAATCTTTACAAAACTCTCCTATTTTCGTGTAAGGGATATTCTTTAACCTTGCTACTTTAAATACCCATGGTTAGTTGTACAATTGAATAATCAGGCAGGTAAAATAGAGAAGAAAGAAAAAAAAGAGAGGCTCTTCACAGTGCTCGAAAAAAAAAACAATTTAAATTCTTACTATATATATATATCTCTTTGCCACATAGATCAACAAAAGATGAGCTAATTTAAGGATAAGTAATAAAAACTTATTTAGTGAATCCTCCCCTAATCTCGAGAATCAAACTTCTAATCTTTTACTTTTTTATTCTGTAGTTATATAATTCCTTCATATCATAAACAAAATTTATAAACCACAATCCAATAGTATATAAAAACTAGCTTCACAATATATGTATCTCCGGTTAGTAACTGCATACATGACCAACATCATCCACCCCATCAGTCAGCAACTAACACACAAATGGCCAACAAACACCTCTGCTTAATACAACATGCACCTCACAGCAAACAATGTCCAACCAGTCAGCTCTTATATATACATATATATATACAGTACCATCAGTATACAATGGGGCAAAAAAGTCTGCCCTACCTTACAGATTTTCCTGCCACCCAATTAACTTATCACTCTAATAATATATACTTTAACAATATATACATGTATATACATGTAATTAAACCGGTAATACAGGAATGACGAGCGTCCGTCTTACCTTACAGACCACTCGGCACCTTAACTTATACCTCTACAATTTATGTAATTTACTCTATTATCACAACTGAGGGACGTCTGTCCTTACTTACAGATCGTTCAACAGTGAATCTTAACACTCTAATATTCTTATACGCTAATATTCTTATACTCTATTATTCTTATACTCTATTATTCTTATACTCTATTCATTTTATGAGGGTTAACGCAAGGTGTGATCAATTGGACATATAATGTCCCTTCTATTGAGTGTGGTCCCTGACCCACTCCATCTTTAAATAAACGGCCCCTGGCAACGTTTTCTTTTAATAAACGGCCCCTGGCAACGTTTCCTTTTTATAAACGGCCCCTGGCAACGTTTTCTTTTAATAAACGGCCCCTGGCAACGTTTCCTTTTACACTATAGGACATGGACAACTAACTTTAGTTCGAGATAATTGTCATTGCCCTCGTCCAGACAAGACAATATACTCACCAGGACGAGGGGTGACCGTTCATGTCGCAGTGCCTCCAGATTGAAGAGAATAATCGTCTCCAATTGTCCGTCCTTAACCCCTAAGACCCTGTCTTAGGCACACCTTGAGTTAACTCTCCTTCTGCGCAGGGAGAGAGAAAATCCTTTCAAAAAGGACACACGAGGCATGTATTTTTGTCTGGCAATTTCTCTGCTTCCAACGGTTCTTGACACATATTTATACCTGTGTCAAGGCGTTGTCTTTTTATTTCATTGGTTAACATTTCAAAACATAACATAGTTCATTGGCCAGTTTCAATACAGGTCTGGTAACACATTTCTGGACAATCCCGTGGCCTCGGCATGTGATTTCTTGAGATATCAGCATTTCTTAAGACATCAGCACTTTTTTAAGACATCAGCACTTTTTTAAGACATCAGCACTTCAGAGAAACTTGCAAACATCAGCATCATTGTCATTCTAAAGACATTTGCAAACATATTGAGAAGTGAACCTTAATCCTATAATACTGCTGATTATCAATTTATCTTAAAACTATTTCTTATATTTTAAACCTTAATTTATCTATTAATATTATAATTCATGGGGTGTTATTTAACTACTTATAGGGTCCTTCTTATAGGTTAGCAGATGGTGGTCTGAGGATTCCTTTTCCTTCATTACTGTACATTAATACTTTGTATAGGAAGCACTAATGAAAAGGCAGCTAGCGAATAATAAATGATTCCAAGGTCACTTCAAATTTTTACTTGATTCTGGTAATAACAAAAATATTACTGACCGCAAAAAGAGGCATTAAGTAACACATACCTCTGATCCCACAGTAAAGATGATGACATGATCCATTGCCTCATCTCACCACTAGCAGAAGGATTTTTAAAACAAATAGTTCCTAGTGTCCTTCCCCTGTGAGATTCTGTTCACAGAGATGCTCCCAATAGTAACGCCACTGCCTGTAATTATTAGCATGTCTCTTTTATATTAATAAAATATGTAATTATAATATATTGCAATATGACTGGTTATCGGGAGCGTCTAATGGTTAACAGCTTGCACTGAATTCTGCTTTTTATGGCTTCAGCCGGAACAGAGCCCTGGAGGTTTTATTCTGACGGTAATGGCCATTAAAGAACTAGCTCAGCTGTCATCACTGTTTGTACCATGTGATTGCACTGGGAGATTCGGTTTGGATACAGGTTTCCCTGTCGCCCTCTTTGCCACGTGGAAGCATACGACTGGCTGGTGCTTTTCTGGGTACAGGAATTCTGTGTGTGTATAAGTAGTGGGCAGCACAGGATTTAGGATCTAGAGTTTAGGATTTCTTCTTCACCTCTTTTCATTCATTCCATTACAGTATGTCTCTGTTCCGTCTATCACTATCATATGTGTTTGCCACCTCTCTATCAACTCTATATATCTCCATCTCATCTCTGTCACCCCAATATATCTCTGGTTTAAATATAGGCTATATAGCCCATTTTCTTCACTACCATTGTGCCTCTGTCCTACTCTTCTCACCCAAATGGTTACGTTGTCCCAATCTTTAGGGTACATTACTAATTGGGTCTTATCTAGGACATGGAGCAAGAGCCCTATAGCCCTTAATATAAATTAATTCTACAGTCAATGCTCATCATAAGAAAGAATAATCAACCAATTATCCATTTTCTTCAGTAGCAATAGGATTTTAGCAGAAGCTCTTGGAGATTTTTAAATAGTGGCAGAGTATAAAGAGATATGCAGCGTACAAATATTTAATGTGCCAAGGTTAAACATCACTGAGCCAAATCTTTATATACAGTGTATTTTCAGCATTTTATTTCATTGCAGGGGCATACATCCTATTAAATGGAACCTATTACTGGAAACAAAAAGATGTGCTAATACTGAATATAGCAAACTATATTCCTGCTGCGCTGATTTAAGCATGAATCAGAGCTTTTCATTTAGCTCTGTCCTGGTTTTCTGTCACAATTAACGTCATTATATTGCAACATCCAAGGAGCAACATGCCAGATGCAAAGCTGCATGCATTCTGCTCCCAATGTCACCTTCACATTTATCCAGGGACATGTACCGTTATCGCATAGCGTAATAGCATGATGATGTCTCTTCAGCAAAGGGTATTTAGGAATATGAATCGAGACTTATTTCTGCATCGGGAGGGAAAATGTGTAATGCAAAAATACAACCCTTAAATAATAAGCTCTGCTTTTAAATGTCCTCAAATGACAACATACCCTGTCCCAACGCTGTGCTTATCTGAGTTAAATAATTATATTTACGTTCCAACAGGCAGCATGGTGAGCCTCTAATTAATATGATGAAGTGACACATTACCTCAATGCTTAGTTTGTGATCAGGGGTCTTAAAGAGTCTCATTACAATTGTACATGTTTTGTTGGCGTCTCATAGTACTATTAGAATTTATTTTAAAGAATTTGGCTTGGACACGACTGACCAAACAGATCCACAGATGCAATATAATCACAACTCCCATGATGCTTCACCAACCTCAAGAGTGTTTGACCAGCTCTGGGCAGGCATGTACTGGTCATAGGGGACTACAGGGAGATTCCCGGTGGGCCGATTGCTTAGTGGGCCGGTGTGAAAGATAGTTCATCGCGTGGTTCGCACTGCCCTTAATGGGGGAGCTGAGAACTTCCTCACCATCTGTAAAACAGAACAGTCTGCCACAGTCTCCTATTCAGGCCACTGTGCCGGTGAGACCAGCTCCGCATCCGCCGCACCTTACGATATGGTGCGTGCTCAACCTCAGTGCCGCTGCGTTTCTTTACCCAATCACTCTGCAGCAGCTCCAGTATCAGTAGAGCAAATAGATGAGCGTACCGGTTGGTTTATATACTATTTTTGTGCGTGTTTGCATAATTAAAGTGGGCCGGTCTGGATGAAGTCCAGGGCTGGTTTTTTGTCCCAGTTCAGCCCTGGCTCTGGGTAAATGCATGTAATATTAATCGATTGTGAACATAATACATTTCACATGCTGTATTTTTTTATTTGATAAGTGATATAAAATCATAAAATAGTCTGATTTTACCTTTAAGTTAATGGCTGGAACATTTATACACAATGGCTCCACATGTTAACTTTACAGCTACAGCTGCAGCTGCTATTCAGACCTTGCTGCACGTTTCGCTTGCAGCTTGGGAATTTGTAGCAGCCTACTGTACATTAATGACTTCTACACATTAGGAGACAATAATACAGCAGCTGGGTTGCAGTAGAGTCAGTAACAAGGAGCTGCTAAGAGATATCTTTCGCCGCAATATTTTCCCTTATTGGCTCCTTGTTACCAACAAGGGGCTGTGTTCCACCAGAGCCATTAATGGAGAGCCAGAAGTGGGAAAATCCTGCACAAGCCGTTTTTTCCAATCGCGGCTTGCCATTGACAGCTGTATTCTGATCAATCAGCAAGTCAAGTCGGACTACTTGTGCGGCACAGGTGGATAACGGCAGCGGCACTAAACGCTACCACTGTTATCAGCTTCTGGAGTCCATAGCGTTTCAGAGCTTATGCATATAAGAAAAGATTCTTAAATGTTTGTATCTAATTCTCTTATGTGTATATTAATCTGTTTTGTAGGGTGATGGCTGGGCGTACAGTCAAGTACTCCTTGCCGGGAACTGAATCATCCCGTGGTGGAGAATACTGGCTTTACCTATGTCTAAGAAGATTTAGTGCTTTCTTGGCACATATCATGGCCATCGGATTCACCATTTTTCTGATGATACTTTCTCGGCCTGGGACAAGTAAGTGTCAACCAGCATAATTTAGATTGAGGGAATATCATGAGATGCCTATTACAATCTCATTACATTTTACATTACTTGTTAAAGAGATACGTATTCTAGTATTTTCCTCTATACCATAAATATATTCTACCTATCGCCAAGTGCCTCATGATTTTCTTGAAGTTTTTGAAAAGGTTTGCCAAATAATTACATTTTCTTTATCATTTTATAGAATATAGTCTAGCTACTCCTCCTTTTCTGTTTTACAACACAATCCTTTGTTTTCCTCTATCCCTCCGTAAGGCTATCTTAACCCACCCTGTTTCTCCTCTGTGTACACAACAGAGACGCCCTCCACATGCAGTAAACTAGAAGGATAAGGATTATTAAGATGAGTTTACAGTAGGGATGCACCGATACCACTTTTTTAAGACCGAGTACGAGTACCGATACTTTTTAAAAGTACTCACCGATACCGAGTACCGATACTTTTATTTAATGTCATGTGACGCTTTCCAATAGGAACAGACCTCATAAAAATTTATATGAGATTGACCGCAGCTCACATGGATTTGCCCCAGCTCACATGGGTTTGCCCCAGCTCACATGGGTTTGCCCCCAGGTCACATGGATTTGCCCCCAGGTCTCATGGATTTACCCCCAGGTCTCATGGATTTACCCCCAGGTCTCATGGATTGGCCCTCAGGTCTCATGGATTGGCCCCCAGGTCTCATGGATTTACCCCCAGGTCTCATGGATTGGCCCCCAGCTCTCATGGATTTGCCCCCAGGTCTCATGGATTGGCCCCCAGCTCTAATGGATTTACCCCCAGGTCTCATGGATTGGCCCCCAGCTCTCATGGATTTGCCCCCAGGTTTCATGGATTTGCCCCCAGGTCTCATGGATTGGCCCCCAGCTCTCATGGATTTACCCCCAGGTCTCATGGATTGGCCCCCAGCTCTCATGGATTTGCCCCCAGGTCTCATGGATTTGCCCCCAGGTCTCATGGATTGGCCCCCAGCTCTCATGGATTGGCCCCCAGGTCTCATGGATTTGCCCCCAGGTCTCATGGATTGGCCCCCAGCTCTCATGGATTTGCCCCCAGCTCTCATGGATTTGCCCCCAGGTCTCATGGATTTGCCCCCAGGTCTCATGGATTTGCCCCCAGGTCTCATGGATTGGCCCCCAGCTCTCATGGATTTGCCCCCAGGTCTCATGGATTGGCCCCCAGCTCTCATGGATTTACCCCCAGGTCTCATGGATTGGCCCCCAGCTCTCATGGATTTGCCCCCAGGTCTCATGTCTTGGCCCCCAGCTCTCATGGATTTACCCCCAGGTCTCATGGATTTGCCCCCAGGTCTCATGGATTGGCCCCCAGCTCTCATGGATTTGCCCCCAGCTCTCATGGATTTGCCCCCAGGTCTCATGGATTGGCCCCCAGCTCTCATGGATTTACCCCCAGGTCTCATGGATTGGCCCCCAGCTCTCATGGATTTGCCCCCAGGTCTCATGGATTGGCCCCAGCTCTCATGGATTTGCCCTCAGGTCTCATGGATTGGCCCCCAGGTCTCATGGATTTGCCCCCAGGTCTCATGGATTTGCCCCCAGGTCTCATGGATTGGCCCCCAGGTCTCATGGATTGGCCCCGCAAGTCTCATGGATTTGCCCGCAGCTCTCATGGATTGCCCCCAGCTCGAACGCTGGGGAAGCTGGCCGTGTGCATGTAAAGCACGCGGCCAGCGTTCCCCTCCGGAGCGCCAAATACTCACCCTTCCTGAAGTTCCGGTCTCTGGGCAGTGATGCGGTCACGTGGCCGCCGGGCGCATCTGTGACGCTGCCTCCAGCCGAGAGGCCGCGTCACAGGAGCGCCCGGCGGCCACGTGACCGCATCACTGCCCAGAGACCGGAACTTCAGGAAGGGTGAGTATTTGGCGCGCCGAAGGGGAACGCTGGCCGCGTGCTTTTCATGCACGCAGCCAGCTTCCCCAGCCCCGTGGATACCGGCAAGCCGGCCCAGCGCCGGCTTCCGGTATCGGCGGGATGTATCGGGCCGTTTGCACAAGTAACAAGTACTCGTGCAAACGGCAATATCGGCCCCGATACTAGTATCGGTATCGGTGCATCCCTAGTAGGCAGCTGTAAAGCCGCCCGGCCTGGGAGCTTTATTAACTTTGAGGGAAGATAGGGCTGAGGTGAGTATCTCAAGGGAGGGAGGAGACAGCAATCGGGAAATATATGATTCAGAAAGTGTAGTAAGATTAAGGTGTTGTAGGAAAGGGAGGACCTCATTAAGGGAGGGCTGGTGCGGGAGGTGTCGCGGCGCAAATTATATAGGGTAGAGTAGTATGTCGCAAAACAATCTGCGATTTGTTGGGGCTTACAGCAGGATGTCCCATCATTAGCAGTCATACGTTCAATTCTAGATTTAGCCACTCTCTTGCGCAGTCTATTGTCCATGATTTTACTCGCTTTATTATTATATAGGTACATTTTAGTTCGAAGCCTTCGAGCCACCCACACGTAATCGTGGTTGTCCATTTCTGATAATTGCAGTTGAAGCCCCACCAAAGGAGATCGGGCAACCGGGTAATTTTGCTTTTTATGTCGGGACGTGGCCTGGTGAATTTGGTGAAGGAAGGCCAGTCTATGGGCCGAGTTCTGTGTCTTAAAATAAGATCCCCATTTAAATAAATCACCCCGCACCACAGCCTTGTGTGCTTGCCATAATGTAAGGGGATTCACTTTGAGGGTTGCATTTTCCTTAAAATAATTATCTAGGGTACAGGTGATGTCTTCCACCACCTCCGCACAAGACAAAAGGGATTCATTTAAACGCCATGGGGAACGTCCCACAGGGATGCGGGAATCTGGGAGGAGCAGTGAAATGGGGGCATGGTCTGACCAGGACATTGAGCCAATCGCACAGTCAGAAACAGAGTTCAACATAGCAGCGGCAACAAAAAAGTAGTCTATTCTAGAATAAGTTTTATACGCTCCTGAATAAAAAGAATAGTCACACTCGCAGGGATGGAGTAGGTGCCAACTATCAAATAATTGAAACTCTGCCAGCAAAGCCGCAAAATTGCAGACAGAGGAGCGTTGAGCCCGGGTAGTGCGGGATGGCAAATCCAAGGAATGATTAAAGTCTCTACAAACTCTAAGTCTCCCCGAGGAGACTTT
The DNA here is from genome assembly GCA_009667805.1 of Leptobrachium leishanense. NCBI lineage: Eukaryota > Metazoa > Chordata > Amphibia > Anura > Megophryidae > Leptobrachium > Leptobrachium leishanense. Next base: position 155,849,337 of record CM019064.1, on the reverse strand, counting down.
AAGCTATTTAACCAAAGCCGTTCTAAGGAAGGAAAGCTGTCCGGCATTAGGACAATAAAAATTTGCAATAGTATACAGTTCTCGATTAAGATCACATATCAAGAAAAGGTAACGCCCATTGGGATCGGAGATTACTCTGTGCAGGTTACAGAACACATTCTGTTGGGCCAGCATAGAAACCCCTCTAGCCTTAACAGAGGACGTGGCGTGGAAGTGGTGGGTATGTCGGAAGATATAATTTAGTGTGGGCAGATCTCTTGAAGTATGTCTCCTGGAGACACACCACGTCTGGGGATTGGTGGCACAGGTCTGCATACAAAGAGTGTCACTTATATGGAATATTTAAACCCTTAACAATCAGAAAAACAATTTTAAACGGCATCATACAGTATGAAAACAAAGGGTAAGGAGACCAACGTCGCCCAGGCAGTAAAATGGTCTGTAGACTCAAAGGCTGATGTCCGGGGCCCCGAGAGGGATTCGGATAGCCCTATAGAGTCTGCGGTGAGGTACAAAAATAAATAGCGTGGTGCAATCATGGAAAAACATAAACACAAAAGGAGCCAACACAAGGACAAAAAAAAGTAAATGGGGAAAAATCCAGGGACAGAGAATACAGTGCAACAAGCACCAGAAAAATATGTACAAAATCTCTCCCAGGCCACAAGAAAATAGGGTCAACCCTGAACATATCAGGGGGAGATGGGGGGGTGTACTTTGTTAGGTCAAACAAGTCAAAAGCTGAGAGGCAAAGAGCAGGGAGGGAGCATCTGCCAAGCGGGTCCCCCACTCAGTAGAAAAATCAGAGCGGCATGTGAAACGAGGTGAACTCCAGGAACCCCATTGGCAGGAGTGTCAGAGGGGAAAGGCAATCCAGCAAAGCGAGCCGGGAATCACTTAACCGTGTTCACCCGATGCCATTCCGGCGACACCTTCTGCAGAGACGGAGGGGTCTGGTGTGGAGGTGTAAATTCTCCCATCAGGTTCCACGACTGCAGAGTAGTAAAGCCCTCACGGACATCACGAATAGTGGTCACAGTCCCATTATAAGTAACCAGGAGCTTCAAGGGAAAACCCCAGCGATATTGAATTTGACGGTTACGCAAAATCTTGGTCACAGACAGGAATTCCTTGCGTTTAGACATGGTAGCTGCAGATAAGTTCGGAAAAAACAAAATATTAGCACATGGAGCCGGCAGGTCTGCAGTGTTTCTCATAGTGGACATGAGGGATTCCTTAATCTGGAAAAAGTGGGCTCGCATTAAAACATCCCTCAGCACTGATTTCTCCAGATGGGGCGGTTTCGGAATACGGTGCGCCCTGTGAAGCTGTAAATCCGTATCCGACGCGTCTGGCAGCAGAGATCGAAGTAGGGCATAAAGATAAGTAGACGCACCCGGATATTATTCCTGTGGGAGCTATCCTCTAGGTCCGTCACTGTAAGCAATAGGGACTCATGAGTCGTTTTTAACTCCTTATATGCGGCTACTAATTCGTTTTGGGCCAGACATAGTTCATCAGATTTGGATTCGAGTAAATCTGTGCGCTCACCCAGCTTCCGAATTTCCTGATGGAGATTAGCAGTAATGGAGCGAAAATCTTCTTGTATTGTGGCCTGGAGGTCTTGTAGCAGGGACTGAAGTTGGAGCCCAGGAGCTGGTGCAGAGGCTACGAGGGCTTGTAGTTGAAAATCCCATGTACCGGCATGACCGAGCGTGGGGAGCCAGAATCGCTGGCAGTCCGGGCGCCATCTTGTGGCCTATCTCGGCCTTTCACCAATTGCGGTAATTCAGACGATTTGGGGGTCTTACTTTGGGGCCACCGTGTGCACGGAGGGTTCCAGAGGGTTTAGAGGCAGGAGACAGTGAAAACCGCCGCCGTTGTGAGCCGCTAGAGCGGGTAAACCAGCCAGCAAGGAGAGAGGTCCGGCTACACGCGGCTGCTCAGGATGGCTGCTGGCCACGCCCCCCCCTGGTTTCGGTTCACATTACAATCCATTAGGATTGATATTGCACTGATTATTGATGTTGACATTTGAAAGGAAAAAAAAAATCTTGTCCAAAGGACTAATGCAATGTACTTGTCTTGAAACAGGATTATACAAAGAGAAACAAATATTCCCAATGAACCGAGATATATATATTTTAGGACTACTTTAGATGTAATCTAAGATGCTTACAATTTATTTTATATAAAGGTCACTTTGCTATAATAGAATTGGTTATAGAAGAACAAAAGTACTTATATTTAAATGGTGGTGTCTCTGTTGTCTGCATTGGTCCTTAGATGTATTCCCCCAATCTGTTCTGTATGGAGGAGGGAGTCCTCTCCCCGCTATTGGGTTTTTCCTGTGTGGAGTAGCACTTCCTCAGTCAGCGCCCCCCCCCCTCTCTAAATAGTGTTCTCTAATTGTGAAAAATAGTCTAAATCAGACTGATTTTTTCATAGAAAAAATCCGTCTGGGACCCTAGGGATCATGAGGGGCAAAGGTTTAAAAGTAACATCAGGAAGCATTATTTTACTGAGCGGGTGGTGGATACATGGAACAGTCTTCCAGTTGAAGTGGTAGAGGCCAAAACAGTAATTGAATTTAAGCAGGCATGGGATAGGCATAAGGCTATCCTAAACAAAAGATAAATCCAGGTAAAGTAGCCATATAATTGGACAGACTAGATGGGCCGAAAGGTTCTTTTCTGCCGACATTTTCTATGTTTCTATGTATATGTGCTTGTGAATATGATTACTAGCGTGTCTTTAAATATTTATTTACTTCAAGCAACTGAACAGATACAATTAAGAACAGTAGATAAGGGGACTCCTGTATTTGTCTCTTTAAATGCTGATAAACTATACATGCTGTTTGTACACAAAATTACCAGCAAAACATTGACATGTGGTTGGCCGTTTTTAACACTTGGCATTGTTTCCTCTCTAGACTAACTGGCTGTACTTCAGCTGCAATATCAATCATATAAAAGCTAATTTTGCGTGCTCACTGCTGATGAGTTTGCGTTTCAATAACAAACCAAATACAGCTGTCCTGTCTTGTGCAAATTGCAGTCTTTCTTTGTTAAGGCACAGCTTGCTGACATTATGCTGTTTTTAGATTCTTCATTGTGCATCCCAAAAAAATACACTAAAAGATTTCTGATTTCAACCTTGTTCGGAGAAAACCAACCACCAAAAAATCTAATTCAAAAATATGGAATGTGAATTCCTTAGAACCTCAACACTTGGAGTCATGTAAAATATCAGTGTTATGTTCTGTAAAATAACATTATACAGATATTCCTGGTTTCGAATAGTCTCATTCTGTGTATTTTGTTTGTGGTAGAACTGCTGAACTGAGAATATTTAAACTATATGATGTGCAGTGCTACTTAAACACTTGTTACTAATATTATTAGTAATATTATTCTCAAATCATGTGAATTAATGTGTATTTTTGTCAGCCGTTCTTTTATTAATTTTTACTAAAAAGGACCGAAGAAAAGACTGAACAGTAAAAAGCAACAACATAAGCATAAAAAAGTACATTCCCCAGAAAAAAATCCCAGCAATAAAAAGAATGATAAAATAAAAATATTATTTGAGTAAGACAACGTGGCCTCTCAGCGGTAAATCCACGCTCACTTCCATCCATCATATCAGCAGACAGTTCCCTAGTGAACGGATGTTGCTAGGTCTTTTTTAATACCCTAGCAGTTTTTTCTCATTCTCATCATCTTCACGACTCTTACTCTGTTTTCAAGGGTCTCTCATGCACCAACCTAACCCTCACTTGAAAATGCTTTTCTATTTCAATAATACTCCATCCTACTGCGCTTGTACTGAATTTCCTAGTATCAAAATCTCTTCTCTTAATTCCCGTCCAGTCTAATTATAATATCCAAAACAAACTGGAAGCCATTTTTATTTCAAGTTCTTTTTGAAAGTTTAGATTTATTATTTAGAAAGAAAATATAAAGAGTCTAACAGGCGTCCAGATTCCTAATGCTGGCTTTATTGGACATACGAAAATAATGTTTTTGCTGTCACAGCCACCTTCATGAAGTCTAAAGAGATTTAGTAAGTGTCTACTGTTCATACAAACAGGGGAAAATGACAATAAAATATAGCAAAATTGTTTTTGTTCTCCATAAGTGTTGTGGGAAATCTGGACATGGACCCTTTGCTTGTGGTACCTGGAGGAGTATCCGCTACACCAGGGCTCAAAATTTCAAGTCCCAAGCTAATAACCAGGCCATAAGAGTTAATCGCCACCAGTTGCTCCACCTAACCCCTACCCAGCCCTTAACTCTGCCCCTAAACACACACTCTTAAATTATCTTATGAAATTACACTGTTAAAGGTTTTATTTAGAATAAAGTTACAAAAATAACATTAATACCCAGAAATCAGACCCCAGATACATGTATAGTCAGTCATCAGACCTCAGTGTGAGCAGAGCGAAGAGGCAGGGAAGCTCCTCTCCACCCACCTGCCAGTGACAGAGACAAGCTTGGTCAGGTTAGGCAGCTGTTTCCTGCCACCGTGCAGCCTGGGGAAGGGGGGGGGCTGCATGGTGGCACCGCCGGAATACACAGCACAAAATAATTTATTGTGCTGCTGCCTGCGTGTTCATTTTCACTCGCCCTCACTTAATTTCTACTCGCCAAATTCGAGTAGGTGAGTGGAAATTTTGAGCCCTGAGCTACACCTTCCAGACGAGGCCCAATAATAGCTGAAACAATCATAGGAGAATTCCTGTATCTCTGATGGATAAGAGACTCAGCAGTAATTTCATCTTTGATTGCCCTTATGCATATAATATAGGCTAAACCTCGTTATGAGCCTTGAGCAGGAACTCACAACGGTGAAAGCAATTTTAGCCATTGTCCATTCATAAAATTATTTTTGTTCTTCATTTTTAAAGAAAGACAGAGATTGGTGTTCCTTTCATTTTAAACAAGTAGGTCCTGCTAGTGCTAGTATGTCTGAGAGTTACTATTGACTCAAAATTCACCTCAGCAAAGTAGGGGAATGGAAGTATCTAGTGTGTTCAGTCTGGAAGAATTACTATCCTATTCACGAAGCCTCCAAGTGTTGAACTGCCATGATGCGTAGTTTCAAAAATTCAAAAAAATTACAAATCTAAGATGCCAATTTGGAACTTTATCTAATGCCATTCTTGCTCCACAGGCTACTTCTCCTGGCACCCTTTCTTCATGGCTGCTGCTGTGAGTACTTGGTTTTATGACTCATTTGAATTCCTAATTTATATCTATTCACACCTCTTTCCTTCATGTGTATTTGCTTTCCTATACACTCACTCTATCAGAGCTTGACAAATGTGTATGAAACCTAAAAGCAAACCTTAAGAAATAAGCATATTTTTCTTAGCAATTTTGTGTAGAAAAAAAATCTTAAATTTAGGGGCCAGAGAATGGATTTACCTGGACCCTGGATTTGCCAAGCCTTGCACTCTGTAATTTCTCCTTGGGACTCCTAACTTTTCACCTCATTTACTTTTTATATTTTTTACAATTGCCCCATCATTCCTTCCCGCAGACCATGCTTTTTCTTTCTGTTTATTAATATTAACCTTTAGGAATTGTGTCTCTTCTTCGCAGTTTTGTCTGTGTATGACAGAAGGTATACTCCTATTGTCACCAGAGACCTCTCCTTTCTGCCTTCTCTCCCGGAAGTCCAAAACCCGACTGCACTGGCTGGCGCAGATCTTCGTGCTTGTATGCGCAGGCACTGGCTTGACTGTCATTATCTGGAACAAGAACGTAACGGAGCTGCCGCACCTGACTTCCTGGCACAGTATTATGGGCATAGCTACCATTGTAGCCTCATCCTGCCAGGCTTTCTGTGGCCTGGCACTTTTGTGGCCCTGTTTGCTTTGTGTCCCTGTAGTCTCTCGTCTCAAACTATACCATGCCACCTTTGGTCTTATAGTGTACTTGTTAGCTACTACCACGGTCCTCTTGGGCTTGTGTTCAGACTGGTTTCAGGCACAAGTTGTCGGGCCTGTGTGGTACGTTTGCTTTTGCATACCTCTGTATCCAGCTCTGATCATCATGAACCAGATACTAGATATCTACTTGCCAAAGAAGGTGGGACGGATGTGAGTGGCTGCAGACACATTATTCATCTTTTTAGAGTTAACAGAAGCAGGAAAACCAAATCAACATATCCAGCAAAGCAGGAAGAGACTCTCTGATTAAGAACTTTTCTCACCCTGCATATTTATGTATACTTGCACACTCGTGTGTACATAGATATAGAATGCAGTCTTGCACTTTCTTTTGAACTATGGCATTAAGGCTGAAATTTGGCAACTAGCAAAGCATCTGAAACATATGGAAAGTGGAGAGGAAGTCCAGGTCAGGGTGCCCATACATATACGTTTATCATCCCCTTTGTGTTCTGTGTCCTCCCTTTTCCTTTTTTGAGTAATAATTGTATGTGGCTTTAAGTTAATTCCCCTTATATCGTGTGTGTGTGTTTGTCGATATCATTTTTCCTTTGTATTTTAGTGTTATATCCCAACCAGTAATATCTGTGGGCTCCTCAAGGAACAGCTGGAATCCCCCCCCCCCCGCTTTAAAGGAAATATTTACCTCACAATGTTGAACACCAGCATAATACATTCCTTCTCAGATCAGGCAATTTATAATCTTTCTCAGGGACAGACTCCCAGAAAAAAAAAAAACCTCTGCATAATATTTATTTCAACCACTGTGAAGTCCAGTAGCCTAATGGCGTTCCTCTCATGATTTTTATTCTATTTCATTTTTAATCGTTTTTATGTATATACAGTTGAGGTAAAATGGGCTATTTACTGAACAGATTTGAAATTTTAGCAATTATTACAGATCTGGACTCCTCCCATAAACGTGTGCCCGCTGGAAACCAACATCATGGATGTAATTCAATGTTTTATAGACAATTGTTTACAGACTGATTGTAATTTTCCATTAATATGAGCACTACAGATCAAGCAGTACTGTATAAGTGTATGCGTAAATTAAATTTAAAGCACTGATAATATAGACATCACAGCACAGGGCTATTTACAGGAGGACCTAAACATAGATAACCAGGACCAAAATTAAAAATGATGTTTGTAAAGATGAACACTGTAAGCTGACTTCCCTACTGGCATGGAGGACGAATCCAAGCGGAGGACCGATCCCCCCCAGTAATTTATGTGGGAGAGACACACTAACTGAAATCCATCCATTTTTGTGCTTTAATGTTTGTTTCTGCAATCAAGCTGTGTACTTGTTGCAGAGTTTGGTGGCTGCCCTGATGGTCTTTTGAAAATGTTTCCTTGGCAGCCATTGCAAGATGCAACATCTTTACACTTATAGGTTGTGCCTTCTAGCCCTTTCCACACCAGGGGCAGATAGAAGAGAGAACAAGCGTACCTTCAAACTTAAGGCATATAGACCAAGCCGGGACATTTGTGCATTGGTTGGATGATCCAGCAGGTGGGGACCTAATGCTGAAAAGTGTGGACAAGTAAAACAATATATAAATTATATGATAAATCTGATGTGTTCTGAGATTGCCTAACGAGGCACTAGTTTATCCACTGCACAAAATATTATTTTTTAATCATGTTTAGGACTTTTATGCAATGGTCCAAAAATGTACTGGGAGGATAAGGTGTAGGGAGACTGACATAGAGTCTGAGGGGTGTATGGTGACTGACATGAGGTCTGAGAAGGTTATGTATGGTGTTTGAAAGGTCTATGGTGTCTGTTAGGTGTATGGGGACTGACATGAGGTCTGAAGAGTGTATGGGGACTTACATTTGGTCTGAGGGCGGTATGGTTACCATCAAGGTGTTTGTGACATGTATGGGACTGACCTAGGGTCTGGGAACTGCAGGGTGACTGACATGAGGCCTTGGAAGTGTATGTGTATGTGAAAAATCAGCTATCCCTCAAGTTTGTTTTTAACACTAATTTTCATGACTTAATGTACATTTAACTAGTGCAATATGTCTGCCATACGGTGCTGCATGTGAACCTGTATTTTGAGTTTTCAAGTCATTGTATAGTTTCTTTTATTACTTAAATAAAAAACACAAAGCTGGTGCTAGCTTAGGTTGGCGGCACACGGGCAAACATTTTGCGTCCGCTTGACCGTACTGTTTGCCGTCCGTCATAGCTTTATAAAGGAGTCAATTAAACACACCACACAAAGCACCTGCGCACTTGTTCACGGACGGGCAAAGCAAAAAGCCACGGACGCATAAATAACATTGAGGTGAAAAAGCTAAACGGACGCAGAAACAACGCCGCCAACGTGCATTTTCCTAGGGCGTGGAGACGTCAGACATGCGCAAAGTGCGTCGTTTGACACGTGAGACGCTTGACACGCTGCACATCAGCTCCTCTCAGGACCCACCGCCATCTCCTTCACACACGCCATCTCCTTTACACAGCACATGTTCCTGCTTGCCTGTGATGGATGCAGAGGAGCTTATCCACCTAGTCCAGCAGCACCCGGAGTTGTGGGACACCGCAAATTCCAACTATAAGGACAAAGTGAAGAAAGGGGACGCTTGGGCTGAGGTCGCTAAACAGCTGTACGAGGATTACGAGTCCTGGCCGGAAAGTCAGAAAAAAATAAAAAGTATGTACCAATTTTGGGTATACATATATATAGTGTCTATCGGGTGTCTATCTTTAACCCTTTTATGACCATACATTTTAACAAATTTTCAATTCAAAAGTGCACATTACTGTTTTAACGTTTCTTCGCTGCTATGTCTACTCGTTTATTGAAATGCACACATATTATATACATTTTTTTTGTAAAACTGCATTTCAGCATTGTAAATTATGTGTAATTCATTTGAACTGTTTTATGCATTGCAAACCCTACCCCGAGACCATATAAAACGCCAAAAAACACAGTATGAGACAAATTAAAACTCATAACTATATACATTTTTATTTACAAGATTTTACAAAGCAATATACACAAATAACTATACAAATCACTAAATCAAATCAAATCAAATCAAATCAAAATAAGCTTTATTGGCAGGACCAAATACATTTTAGCATTGCCAAAGCATATGGGGAGGAGGGGGGTAGTGGGACATATATATGGGGGGAATGGGCAAGTCCATGGACATTATCAGGGGTAAGGGATAATGTGAAGGGGGATGGGGGCGAGTCCGTGTTGGGGATTTATAAGTCCAGGATCTCTCATGTTCCTCTCAGTCTGTGACATTCTGTGACGTATTGGGCAGATATTTTCACCGCCGGCTCCTCTTCTCCCAATATGATGTGGAGTTTCCTCGTCTCTTCTATAGAGGTGAAGTCCGGGATGAGAGCGGAGAGTCTTTGGAAGTGAGTTTCCCTCAGTGCTGAGTACTTGGGGCACTGTAGGAGGAAGTGGACCTCATCTTCCAGGGCCTCCTGGTCACAATGCTGGCACAGTCTATTCTCCCTGTACTTGTAGGTCTGTCTATGCCGCCCTGATTCAATTTCCAGGCTGTGGGCGCTCAGTCTGTACCAGCTCAGGATCTGTCTGTCCTTGGGGTCTTGTAGTACCTCCAGGTACGAAAATTACTATACAAATCTTTATTTTTTGAAAACTGGTGACAGAAAAAGAAATCCCTATAATTACATTTAAATTCTGCCCATCTGCCATTGTACTTGTCCATTCTCACTTACAAAATAATCCGCTAAAGTGTCTCTAGAGCTAAAGTTTCTTCTATTTACACTCATAGCAGTGGTGTTCACATTGTCTTCAAACGCAGCAGAATTAAAAGAGTCATCGAGATTGTAGCCATTTCGGTCTCGGACAAAGTTGTGTAACACACAGCAGCACTTTGCAATGTCTACTGTGAAATCGACATTCACATTCAATGGCCGATGGAAAATGCGCCATTTGTTTGTTAGGGTGCCAAATGAACATTCCACATATCGCCTAGCTCTTGACAACCTATACTTGAACACCCGCTTCTTATTGCTCAACTGTGTTCCATAATATGGGTGCAGTAAGTTAGAGGACAGTCCAAACGCCTCATCCCCCACAAAGGCGAATGGCACAGCGATGTCAGATAATTTTTTTGGCCTTGGTATACTCAAGCTCCTGCTCTGAATTTGGTCCCAGAGGGTCGAATTTTGAAATACAATTGAGTCCGAGTCTTTACAATACGATCCAACATCGGCATACGTGAATCTGTAGTTAGCATCAGCTACTGCCAGTAGTCCAATTGAAAAGAAGTATTTGTAGTTCATATTACAATGATCCACTTCGCTCTGGCTTGATGACTCGAATGTGTTTCCTGTCTACTGCTCCAAGGCAGTTCGGGAAATCATCTCTTTCTTGAAATCCACGAGCTATATGGGCCCATGTATCCTCGGTTGGTGGCGGTATACGGTCATCTTTGATCGTGCTGCAAATAGTTTTACACACTTTCCGTATCAAAATACCTGCAGTTGATCTCCCAATACGAAACGAGTAATGTATATCTTGCAAACTGCAGCCACTTGCAAGATTCCTGTAAAAAACATAGAGGTTTTGGGTTATGAGTTCATTTATTAACTTTGTCATTCTTTTTGTTTTTTAGTACAAGAAGTCATCATCAAATGGCGCACCTTTAGGGACAACTATGTACTCAGCATAAAAAAACCAGGAGGAATGTTCAAGATCGGGGTCAGGAGCCAAGAAGATCCGTAATTACATTTATGCTGATCAACTATCCTTCCTGGAAAAAGTTTAGAGCCAAGATCCACAGTACGCAGCATAGAACCGAGACAATCAAGCACCGCAGAATCAAGAGAGCCAACACCCTCAGGCTCAACAGAAGTGGGACCAACCATAAGCATCCTTTCAACCCCAACGAGTACCATGAATATAGACACAGAAATATTAGTCAACGACCTTGAGATAATCCCACCCTGGTTCATGAATCTGCTGCAGGAAAAAAAAGTCAAACCAGGCGTAAAAGGGGTGCAGCAAATGTGGAGGAAGCTCTCATAAAATTCATGGAGTCACACCAGCCACAAAAATCTATGTTAGAGGAAGATGGTGATGTGGCATTTCTATATTCGCTCATTCTCATGATCAAAAAATTTCATCATCGCAGAATGCAATTTTCAGAATCCAAACCATCCAAACACTGGATAGAATGGTACATCAGCCAGTGAGCCCTACCATGTCACATACTACAGCAGCTCAATCCCAGACATCAACATCAACTTGTAGTGGATACTTCAGTAGATACCTTGAAGGGCATTAGACCCAGAAATGCCAGAATATGGTAATTTGTACTCTTTTTTTTTTTTTATTTAATATAGCCTGTTACTAAAAAAGTTATTCTATACTTTATTTACAAAAAGATATGTCTTAAATGCTTTTCTGCATTTCATTTTTGATAAGAGGTTAAACAAAAAATTTCGAGTCCTATATTTTTTTTAATAAAAACAATAGTTTTAAAAAAGAACAAAAAACTATTTGAGGGAATAAAAGGCGAAACATTGAATTGCCCTCTTATCCAGGCATGGAATACAAACAAATATAAAGACCACTTTTATTAGATAATGTGCAAATATTTCGGTCCAAAAGAGTGATAAAACTACATATACTAATATAAAATCCGGGCCTCATGATGAAAGAAAAAAATATATAACCATGGGGCCAACGGTATGGCTGATATAATTCCTTCAGCCGTACCGTCGGCCCCATGGTTATATATTTTTTTCACTCATCATAAGGCCCGGATTTTATATTAGTATATGTAGTTTGTATCACTCTTTTGGACCGAAATATTTGCACATTATCTAATAAAAGTGGTCTTTTTATTTGTTTGTATTCCATGCCTGGATAAGAGGGAAATTCAATGTTTCGCCTGTAATCTCAAATTGTTTTTTGTATTTGTTGTATGAGGGATTAATCCCTAATGTAGCCAGGCAGCCCCCTTTTCTATTGATGGAACGGTCAGTTGACCAGACCATCTATGGTTTTTCCAATTTACAAAAAGATATGTCTTTAATGTTTTTCTGCATTTTGTTTTTGATAAAAGGTTAAAAATGTAGGACTCAAAATTTTTTGTTTAATAAAACCAATAATTTACAAAAAGATATGTCTTTAATGCTTTTCTGCATTTTGTTTTTGATAAAAGGCTAAAAAATGTAGGACTCTAAATTTGTTGTTTAATAAAAACAAAAAATACATTAAATTTTTCAGCCTTAACCCTTTCGCTGCTGAGGCTTTTCCCGCCCCTATGCTGAGGTCATTTTTACCTGTTTTGCGCATCATGTTTAAACGTGTTTTGAAGGCTTATTTTAGTATATGACCCAGACATATTATATATCGTTCTTTCCGTCAGACTCAGTAGATTCATAATATGTCATTATTATATGTATACGTTATGTCATGTCTGTATATTATAACAAAAAATGCAATAAAATATGTATTTTCAATAATTTACAATGTGTAAAGTGTTTTTTTCCACATTTTAACATGCGAGCAATTGCGGTTATATTTTGTATGGGGTGCGCTTGTTAAAAAAATTAGAGATGGGGCCTCGTTATATTTTTTTTTGGGGAAAATGACACTATTTTTAACAAACGCACCGCATACAAAAATCGTTAGTGCAGCATCATTGTTCACATTATAATTGAAATGGGAACAATATTGCTGCATTAACAAACCAAAAAAAATTAAAAAAAAGTGTTAATTTTTTTTCATTTTTTTTTTTTTTTTTACAAAATTTTTCACTTTCATGTTTGGTATCGTTGGAACGGCCATGCTCTGGCCGATCCAACGATACCAAAATTTAACCCCTAGCTGCCACGGATCGGGAGATAGGGAGTTCCAATGAACTCCCTATCTCCACAGTTGGTGGCAGTTAGGGGTTAAGTCTAGGACTGGCGTCATCGTGCTACGCACGATGACGCCAGTCCTCTGGGGGAGTTCCCGGAGGCTTGGCCGACATCCAAGATGTCGGCCAGCTCCGGGAAAGGATCGCGAACCGGCGCTTTTCAGCGCCGATTCGCGATCCAGCTCCCCAGGGGTTAATGCCAGGCATCATTTGGAAGGGCAGGCTGTGCCCTTCCAAATGATGCCTGGGTTAACCCCCTGTGCGCCGCCGATCGGGAGGGAGAGAGGTCCGAAGGACCTCCCCCCCTCCCTTTCAGGCGCCTCCTCCGCACATGCGGGGGGGGCGCCTGAATTAGGTGTCATCGCGCCCCCGCGATGACACCTAATTCTGGCGGCTGCTGGTCCGGATGCCGGGCTGACATCCAGGATGTCAGCCCGCACCGGGGGGGCCAGCGATCGGCCGGAGCCCGGCCGAACGCTGACCCCGATGGGAGGACGCGCTCAGCGCGTCCTCCGCATACCAGCGGGACTGCTGAGGACGCGCTGAGCGCGTCCTCAGCAGCGAAGTGGTTAAAGGGACACTCTAGGCAACATGACCACCTAAGCTATTTTAGGTGGTCATGATGCCCGGAGTATCCTGCCCTCTGTCCCCCCTCCCTCCGCTCGGCAGTTCAGCTGAAAAAGCTGAAAACAGCTGAGAGAGGCAGAGGAGTTTACTCCGCCCTCCCAGCTGTCAGTCAGCAAAGCGGGAATTCCCGCTTCTGCCGACTTTTGCCGAGTAGGAGACGTCATCGCGCTTTCAGCGCGATGACGTCTCCAACTCACCGCAGAAGCTGGCGGCTCCCTCTGAGGGTTAGTGTTGCGCGCATCCTCTTGCGCGCAACACTAATCCTCAGAGGGAGCCGGGAGGAAGCCTGCTGATTGGCTGGCTTATGTGAGAGGCGCGCATGCGCGCTTCTCACGTAAACCAGAAGCCAAGAAGCATGAAGAAGGACGGGAGCGGAAGAGGAGGGGGGTGAGTATAAAAAAAAAAAAAAGACGCCGCTAGAAAGAAGTGGATTTTAGGGTAAGTATTGCAGTTACAAAAAAATAAATAAAAACGAAAGATTTATTAAGGGAATAGGGATAGGTTAGGATAAAAAAACGGGGGGGGGTGATTTTTTGTGTAGAGTGTCCCTTTAAATTGCTAAGAAAAAAATAAAAAGTAAACAATTTTTAGGCAACTAACTTTGTTGTTGGCTTCATAAATTATTGAGTATGTCCAGTGTTTGTGTGATTGAATGAGTTGCCTGAGCATGTGTGAGTGTAGCCTGAGATACACTGAGCATGAAGCTACGTGCTCAGTGTAGCCAGTCTTTTCCATCTCCCTCACTCAACAGGCGGCACATTGCAGCGGTGACCAGCGGGAGATGGAAAATTCCAACTTTGCCCTGAGGCAGAGCGCTGCTCCGCACTCACTCCCTGGTGTTATGGTGGGGGGGAGGGGGCTGGTATAATATGAGGTCTGTGTGGGTATACATGGTACGTGTGTGTATTTATATCTGGTCTGAGTGGGTATATATGTTCTGTGTCTCAGACTTAAAAATAGCGAATGAGCACGTCACTACAGACTTCCTTTCTTACCTTAATGTGAAGACCAGCAACTCCTCAGGTGATATGGCGGTCCGCATGTTGGTGTCAATCTTCCTCAACGGCTCTCTCACAGTGGCCAAAAGCTCGAACGACGGTATCGACATCCTGAGAAAGTTGAAGAACTTCATTGGGTCCTTCTCCCATAGTGGCTTGTATAGCGTCACAAAGGCACCATGACGGTATCGCGTACAGTTGACAGGATGAATCCACCACTTTCGGTTCTTTGTTTTCCTCAAATAAGTATATGTGGTGAGTGTGACGGAGACCCGCTCCTTCCGTCTGTCCTGGCTCTCCTGACACCCCCTTACCAAGATCAGCCCGGCCGCTGAGTTGCTCGGAACTCAGTGCCTCGAGCAGCCTGATCTGTAGCTCCAGACCTGCTTGGTCTGATCCTTCCGCCTTGGATCAGCATACCTTTGCAGTCAAACACTGTTCCAGACTCATGAATCCTTAACCAGAGAGCAGACACAGAGAAAAGCAATTGAGGGCATTGAACATTGCTTCAGGTTGCATCTATAAAACACATCTTCCAAGTGTCCATTCACATACAGTAATAGAAGTACATTTAAAACTAAAGCTAAGCAATTTACAATACCACACCACGCAATCAATATAAATGAACATAAAGTCTTTCCCAAAGCAAATGTCTGTGTTCTTTGGGGTTTTTGCGCCATGGGAATAAAAGTCTTGGGGTTTGAAGCGGGGAGCGCTATGTCAGTTCCATGACAGTGAGCACAAACGCCACAGCCTCGCCTGAATCCATCTTGGATCAGACTCCACCCAGAACAAAACTCCTTTTTTTTTTTCCTTTTTTCCCCTACTTTTTTTTTTTCCTTTATTTTCATCGTCCGTAATAACTGATAGTCTGTTGACACCAATATCTACCATCAAAACGTGCGTCCATTACGGATGCATTTTATGCAGTATTCACAATATCTCCCGTGAAAAAGTGCATCTGTAACGGACGCAGTACAGTATGCTCGTATGCCACCACTTTTAGCCAGAGCTGTTGTAACTTGGCAACTCCATAGGCTATAATGGCTCTGGTAAGTTTACAACAGCTCTGGTTAAGTTAGCACCAGCTTTGTAATACTGCCCATAGTGCGTTCGTCTGACACTGGCCTTAGTGGGTCCTAAGTACTGGAGTTGCGAAGCACTGCTCTAGGAGAAGGTGTGGTAGAGAATGCCCTAGAGAGAGCTTGGTTGTAGGTAAGCTCTTGCACAATACTATTCCTTCTGCAGCATCTACACAAATATATATATATTTCAGACTACCATATTGGTAGTGTGTGCTTACTATTCCATCCATCCTCTCAAGGGCTATAGGGTTGATTCCTACAGCTGTTAACTCCCTCTAAGCAAATTATAGTGGTACCCTGAAAAAAGCTATTTAACCTCCCTGGCGGTCCGATTCTGACATATTTTATATGTCAGAATCGGTCCAATTTATTCTGGCCCCTTAGCGGTATAAGTGTGGCTCGGGGGTTAACTTTCAATACTGAAAGCGGTATCCCCGAGCCACACTCAGGCCGATATTTACATGTCCTACGCTCACTCGTTGTCCCCGCAGTCACACTGCAGCCGATCGCGATGTCACACTTCCTGGTTCACTCCTCGCGAGAAGGGAACAAGGCAGTGTGACGTCGCGAGCGGCTGGAGGAAACTGCGAGGATCAGCGAGGGAGTGCAGGACATGTAAGTATACAGCCCGAGTGTGGCTCGGGGATACCGCTTTCGGTACAAAAAGTTAACCCAGAGCCACACTTGGGAAAACCGTCAGGGGGTTAATTCACTGCCTTTATAATTTATAATACAGCATGTAAGCAGCTAAAACAAAAACCTGCCATGTTAAGTTGTTAAGTTTGCCTTTAAGTCTATTTACAACATAATATTATATACATTGTTTTCATTTGATAGTTTTTTTTTTTTTTTTTAGATATGATATTGCTATTGCATTGCGTCCATATCAACTTTAACTCAAGATTGAAACCTGGAGTGATAATAATGTATAAGCCTATATTAAAGGAACACTCTACTGAACAGTAGAGTGCCCTTTTTTTGCCCATAAATAATTGGGCAGAGGCTGCTGACAGTTTCTGCCCAATTATTTTTAAATTTTTATTTTATACTGGCTAATTTTGCTTACCTTTCTCCCTCGCCACATGCAGCACCTCCTCTTCGGCTCAGGAACTCCTGAACCCAGAAGTCCCTGTGACTATGTGCTCCTACGTTACTTGCGTCGTGTAAGAACCGCAAGTTGCGCACTGCAACAGGACTTTTGAGATTTACATATGCAACTTTCATAGCGCTCATGCAGAATGATGCCGCTCTGAGACCGCTTGCTAACGCAATTGGTCTCCGAGATAGTGACGTCTGCACCTGCTTCACAGGCTAAAGCCACTAGTAACCGGCAACCCTGAAATTCAAGTTCCCATGCTGCTGGTAGTGCTGGGTGGGGCGAAGGAAAATCCTCCACTTCACCTAGCTTTTCAGCCAGATCAGGGGGGGCTGGGGGAGATTATATTTTTAAAGTGGCCAGGATGAGTATCGTTGTTCCTTTAATTTGTTACATTACTAATTGACCAATGTCAAGGCGTTCCTTAGGGCAGTGACGAGTAATCTTGATACAGCAAAACTTTATCATGCTCCTCAGTCAGCACAAGTGGTGCCAAACTCAGTCATCACTTCCATAGGCTCTAGCCCAGTGTTTCCCAAACCTGTCCTCAGGATTCAGGATCCTCCGCCTCGCCAGGTTTGCAGGATATCTGAAGCACAGCACAGGTGATATGATTTGCTGCCCAGTGATTGCAGGATTCAGTCTGCATTTCCCCAGGGTGTTCTGCAAAATCTGGCCTGGTTGAGGGTCCCGAGGACAAGTTTGGGAAACACGGCTCTAGCACAATGCTGACCAAAAGAATGACCCCGCCAGCTTATGTGGAATTACAACTCCCTTGTTGCTTAATCAAAGCTTCTTTGGGAGTCTAGTTGTACTACATCTGATGATTTACCTTTCACCCAGCCCCGTTCTAACCACATTAAAGCTAATCATATAAAAATAGTACAATAATTATGATTTACCATGGCTTTCGAAGTGACAGCTTTTCTTTAACTGAAGTTGACACCTTGTGTACTCAACCTGATCCATGTAAATGCTGTTTCCTTACATATTTGCATAATGGAGAAATGCATGAATAAAATACATTGCGAGAGCTGCTGGCTGACAGTATGTACCATAGAAACAGTCAGAGTAAAAAAAGACAAGGTGAGGGTACTGGTGTTTGCAGACGAAACCAAAGTAAATTGCTTAATCTGTGTGAGTGAACAAAGCCTAAAGAACATTCACCAGCAACAAAAGTACTGAGAAACATGTATAGAGTCATTTTTTAACATTATATATGGGCTTAAAAATTTTGGAACTAGAATGTTTTGCAGTATGTACTGTATATATTTTTTATATACAGCGATATGACAATAATTGCGTTCAGTCGCAATTAGCCATTCAAGAAATGCTAAAAAGTTTAATGAAATGCAGCTGAATAAATTTTGTTCTTTAAGGAAAACTGACAGTATTTTTGTTATTGTTAAAAATGATACATGTAAGAAAATGCCGGTTTCCAAACGAGTGGTGTCTGGTGACATTTAAAAGTGGGCTTGTACTGTCCTGGTATATCCATCAGGGGATGGATATCACATCGCTCTTGAAGATCAACTCGAAATTTAATCCCTTGATGAAATATCGCAGCTGTTGCCTACCCCACTCCAGCACAAGTCACGGCCATGTACGGCCCTCGTGGGCGGCGCTTCAAGAGGACTGCTGTGAAACACTACATGATTTGTCCATGACCGTGAATTCAGCGTGCTGATTTGTAAGTCATTGTACCGGCCCACAATCAGGGTTGGAGGTGTGACCATAGGGCTGTCCTGTTCGGCAGCACTTCTGCTCAAAACTGTCATTCACCATGGCGGCATGTCACTGGAAGTAAGGGACAGCAATAGTTTAACTTGAAATATCTCAATTTTCTACTATTTAAGACAGTGATTCCCTATCAAACGAGCTCAATGTCCTGTGGGCATGAAATTGACACTTTAAAACAGTGTAATGTTTGAATTTGAACTCTTTAAGTGCTTTTATGTGTGTGCAGCTTGTGGCAGCTTGTCTCCGGGCTACACTGTGTTACTGTATTCACTATCTCAGATAACATATGTTTGATATTTATTTACATCTGTCATGGTGTTTTTATTTATCTTGTCTTGTG
This sequence comes from Leptobrachium leishanense, assembly GCA_009667805.1. Classification (NCBI taxonomy): domain Eukaryota; kingdom Metazoa; phylum Chordata; class Amphibia; order Anura; family Megophryidae; genus Leptobrachium; species Leptobrachium leishanense. The sequence goes on along the minus strand of CM019064.1, from coordinate 155,830,607 downwards.
ATTCTGTGTTACTCTGACAATAAACTTGTCTGTTTGAAACATCTGCCTATTTGAGCATGAAATCCCCTTGTGCGTACTTCATATCATTATTCGTCTCAACCCAAAACGTATGATCAGGGCCTACAGATAAGCCCACTCTTCCAGGAATGAACTCCTGCTAGGACAGCTGTAATTAGAGGATGATTAATTAGCAGCGGCGTAATGTAATGTAATTCACTGGCTCCCCATCCACTGCAGAATTAAGTTCAAAATCCTTATCCTTACCTACAAAACCCTCACTAACTCAGCTCCCCACTACCTGTCCTCACTAATCACCAAATACACCCCAGCCCGCTCCCTAAGGTCAAACAGTGACCTGCGCCTAGCTTCTCACCGCATCACCTCTTCCCATGATAGACTGCAGGATTTCTCACGCGCAGCCCCCACTCTCTGGAACGCTCTCCCTCGTACTGTCAGACTTTCCCCTAACTTCTCTTCCTTCAAACGCTCCCTTAAAACGTTCCTATTTAGGGAAGCCTACCACCCAACTCACTGACACAACCATCAATCACTCTCACCTTACAGTCCTCTCCTCCTGTTTCCAACCCCAACCCTCCCAGATTGTGAGTTCCTATGGGAATAGGGCCCTCATCTCCTCCTGTACTGTTTGTCAAATGTTGTTCAATGTATTGTAACCCTGTCTATACTGTGCTTATTGTACAGCGCTGCGGAATATGCTGGCGCTTTATAAAGAATAATAATAATAATAATAAATAAAACAAAATCCCATGAAAACCTTACATCAGTCAGTACTGCATGAAAAGAAAAAATCTTTATCTTGCATTAATATGGTACGATCCCCAGTTGATGATTTTCCAGCCTTTAGGCCCACATAGCATCATTGCCTTATTGGACAGGCTTTCTTATAACTGTTGATTATAATAATGCAATAAATATCACCCACTTGTATGGTTATTGAATTTTATCAGAATGAGACTGTATATTCTCTTAAAGGTATTTCTAAAAGGTATTCTCTTAAATGATTGGGCTGATTGATACTGCTCACAGCATCTACCCAATTTTTTTTCTATTTTATTTTTGGTGAAACTTTTCACCTTTTCTCGCTTTGTGTGCTCTGCTGCTCCACTTCAGCTCAGGGCTTCCAAAATGCAGACGTCCAGGCTACTTGTTTACACAATTTTCTACTTACACAACTTGCATTGAATAGGATATGCAAATTGCACATCACCCGGAAGGTGCGTCCTTTTGTGTACGCAAGTTCCATAGCACTCCATAGGCCTGAGCAGAATGGAACTGGAGCTGTGTGCACATGACAGGACCAATCCATTGACTGCCTTCTCTCAGGACACTCGCTCTCGCAAGCGGTCTGAGAGAGGATGGTGTCCGCATGAAGAGTGCACTGACATCATCGGTGACCAGCAGCTGGAGAATTCAAAATCCCAGGTGCCTGGTGATACGTGTGTGGCAGAGGAAACTCCTCTACTTCACACAGCATTTCCTACCACTTTAAACCAGAGAGGGCACTTCACACAACGGGTCCACTTTAAACAGCTAACGTGGTCAGGGTGTTGTGATAAAGGCACTGGATACAGGGATCAGTACTTCCTCTTTCTTTTATTATGCAGTCATAAAATTAGCAGGGTACAGCAAAAACATCAAATAAACAAAATATAAAACAAACTCCTTCATGCGGAGTCTAACTAAACATACAGGATGCCCTCACTGAATATTGAGCAGCTAGGCCGCTTGCCAATAAATGGAACAAAAATGAAAAGTACTTCCTTTTTGACCTCAGGGTTTTTCTTCCTTCCCCGCTGTTGCCAGCACACAGACTGCACACTAAGAGAACCACAAACACCTCCTTTAAAGGACTGGGCAATCCTAATTAGCCCTCAGCTGTATAGTTAACCCTTTAGGGAAAAGGAAGTCTTCCATTTGCTGGCTGATATATTTATGGTCTACTACAACCCTGCCCCTAACCACACTGTCACAGTGTGTAGAGTGTTATTTTAAAGGATCCCTATATTGTGAAATACCAATCTGGTTTGATTTTAATCACATCTGAATAAATTAACAAAAATAGAGTACCTGTACATCTTATCTGAGGACGTGTCATGTAGTTACAGATCAAAAACACAAGCTCCATCTCTCATATTTCTCCTTTCTCTGCGCATTGGAGTTTACAACGAGAGAAGCATTTATTTTAGTACAATCATGTTTCCTCATAGTATATCTCACATGCAAAATAGGAACAGATATTTTCCAACCCAACCAAGATCATTACAATGTGTGTATAACGTAGTGCTCTAAATTTATCAGTCAATTTTCAGAAAAAATATATTTTGTTTTTTGACAATATTTTTTTTGGAACTGTCTGGGTTTGGCGGTTGCCAGGAGAACTGTTTCAATTGAAAAAAAAATCGTCCAGAGCTGGGGGAAAAAGCAGGCTGGTAAATGACAAAAAAAAGCTTATTTTTCTCCGGCATCATACAGATTTTTGCTTTTAAACATGGCTGTTACAAAAATACAGGGCCCTGACATACTGACATAAATAACTGATATACTTAACGCTAATGTTAGCGCTCAGCTGTGTGGGTGTTAATGTTAGGTTATGTGGCCCTAGAGCGGGCCGAGCATATTACCTTCCGAACGCTAAGGAGTTAAAAAACCCGTTAGCGATTCGGAGCTTGCGCTTTTCAGCGTGAGCTTACTGTACTTTGCGCTCCCTATGCTTAACATGGGGAGCGCAAAGTGTTAATTAGCGTTAGGATTACAAATTCCTAATGCTAATTACTCACCGATGCGGTTAACTCGAATGTTAACCACAGCTAGAAGCTGGTGCTAACTGATTCCGCTTCTATCCCCACCACAGCCCTCGATGGGGAAGGAGATACAATTCTGTTATGCTAGGATTCCCCCTTCCCCCGCCAGATGCTGTGAGCAATCAGAGACCTTTTGTGCTATCTGAGGCCTTTCGGCTCGCATAACCGCTGTGGCGGGAAATTTAAGTTCTTCTATATCTCGTGACAAATCCAGCAGCTAGGTAGCCAATGGCTCTGAGAATTTTATCTCTGGCTCCTATGTGTCTGGTTTGTCTGAAAATGTATAGCTAGAAATGTGCCTGGCTCCTAAATATGTTTGATATGCTACTTTGTTTCATACCGACTCATGTATTTTCTATAAATTTGTCACGCACCATTATTTGAAATAGGTATATAGGAAGACATGGTGGATTTGGCAACCCTACACCTAACCAATAACCATAAACTGTTAAAAAAAATGAACTTTTCTGACTTTCATGACTGATTTGACTTCAAACTCAAGATCAGCACTTTGTGTGTGTGTGTCATATTTGTGACACCGATGAAAAACCTTGGAGAGGCCTGTGTGTGGTGCATTCCACTTTCTGTTGTATTATATCAGTGATGTAGTGGGGCATGAGCACATTCTCTTCTCCTTCATAAGTGGTGGCTGGGATTGAAAAACTTGTTAAGAGTCAAAATGTTGTCCAGTTGTTTGATTCTACTCCACTAAAAAAAGTTGCCTGGATCAAGAAGTCTGGTGTGCCCATACCATCTCTTCAACTAGATAAGAGGTGGCTGGGGGCTTGACCTTCCAGTTAGGTGGACTCGTATTAGCAATAAGAACATGTGATGGCTTTGGCAACCCTTTTGTACACAGCTAGTTACATTTTTACCTCGTGGCCATTGACCAGCATACTGCATAGATGACTCATTTTGTATAAAGAAGAGGGAAGGAGAGGCAATTGCATTTTTCGGCAAGAATTCAATTTAACATTCAGCGTATGGCAGACAACCTTCTAGTTTATGTGCAATATGTATACCTGTTCTTCTAACACGAGCCCTTCTGACAAAACAACACAGAACTGAGCTTCTGTATGCCGTAGATGTTTATCTTCTCTAAATAAATTAAACATCAAGCTGTTCTCACAACTGCTCGACTCACATGTTTAGCAGAAAGTGACTTATATGTTTAGTTCTGGGTTTCAGAACAGGTGACTACTGTGTACTTAGTCATTCAGCACAAATACAATTGGGAATGGGTGAGACGAAATAAACTGCCATTAAAGGTAAACTGTCATCATTTAGTCATGAATTGGTATAAAATGCTCCATGTATTAGAACCTCTTCTGTGGACTATGTACAGGAAAGTAAATATCTCTTCTCCGTGCATCTCCAGGCTTACATTTTCTCAGCGGGAGCCGCCATCTTTAAAAACTTAAAATCTTCTATGTTTAATGCATCAACTTTTTGAACCAAGAGCGATACAGTTAAGAAAGAGCTAGTGCGTGTTCACAATTAACCTCCATCACAGGAGTGTGCCTTGTGCTTTAGAACATGCCTTGACACATACTTTCAGCTGCTCAATTTGTACAATGGCATTTGGTTGGTAAGCAACACTTTTGCGGAGTTATTGAGGACTTCAAGCTGGCCACTGCCACAATGGAAGGATAAGCCTAATAAAGAGGGGCTTACCTATATGGATTTGTAACACATTAATACACAAAGAGGCTGCAATACAAGTTTATTATTTACAAGATATCTTGTTTTTTTTTTTTTTTTACTACTAAGTTGTTTTTGTACACATACAGACTAAAACTGTATATGCTGCAACCTGGTTGCACTTTTTGCCTTGCAGGGGAGCCAAAAGGCCAAATTTCCCCAGTCTTTTTGTTTAATATCTACTATTTTCCCATATTTGTCTTTAGATTAGCAAATTTACTGTAGGTCCCAAATGCCTCATCTATCTCTGGTAAAGACGACGGGAATGTCAACATAAAAAGGAAGATCATCAGCATATGCCAATACCTTGGACCTGTCTCACACCCGCCACTCCTGTAATGAAGTCATTCTGTTGAATCAACTCAAGGAATGGTTCTAGGGACATCGCAAAAAGCAGCGGTGAAAAGGGACAACCGTCACGTTCCTCCCCGACAAATAGTAAACTAGTCCCTGTACGCAGAATGACTATCCTACACTTCCGATTCTTGAGATGGTCGGCACAGCTACCTATTACCAAAAACCAGAGGAGAAAGCTTTGAGAGCTACACACACAGGGTTAACAGTAAGGGTGATCGTAAACCTGAGGCCATGATAATCTTGAACCCGACAGACAGGGTAAATAGCACAAATACCCAGCAGGGGTTAATAACAGAATATGTCACCAGAAGCAAGGATTGTATCGCCAGGGTAGTGTGTCAGCCGTATGCCAGAGTCGTTAACCATAGCAGGTAGTCAGAAGGGAAGCCAAGGGGTTAATCGCCAGGAGGGTAGCAATAGTCATACACAGTGATGCAATATAGAAAATACAGATGAGCACTGAGAGGAGGCAAAACTACGTCCTGGCAGTGAGTTAGTTTCAGGCGCCTGGTTTTAAACCCGGCAGAAGCCACATCATCATGCCGCACCCTGCCGCGTGCTTGACCCATGACCGCAAGGGATCCTCATATCAGCCAGCACCCGGCCAGTGAGCAACGCGGAACGCGCTGCCAGGCACTGGCGCTGGAGGACGGCGTGGGACGTGACATCAACCATGTCATGTGCTGTTCCAGATCTGGAAAGGTGGAAAGAGCATCCCGTTGACTCTCAGCGCGTGTTGGGGGTATGACAGAGGACAGAAATCCCGCTGAGGAATTTGTCTGGAAAGCCCATGACTCTCAGAGTGGCAAACATGAAGTTCCATGAAACTCTGTTGAATGCTTTTTCGGCATCTATGAACAGAAATATCATGGGGGTAGAAGATTGGCCCATTGCATCATATTCAGTGTACGGTTGTTACCATCTGTAGACTTCCTTAGTGGAATAAAATCTTCTTGGTCTTTCTGCATGAGAAGGGGTAATATGGGTTGCAGACGTTGCGCAAAAACAGAAGTGAAAATCTTGAGATCAGTATTGATGAGTGAAATAGGTCTAGAACTTGAAAATGACAGAAGGTCTTTTCCTTCCTTGGGGATTACCACTATCATTGACGAACAAATACGGGGGTGCAGGTATTGGCCATAAAGTAACATATTGAACGTATTGACCAAGTGAGGAACTAAGATACTCCCAAAACTACCTGCAGTAATGTGTCTGTCATGGAACCAGATTCTTTATTTGTTTTCCTCCTATGCTTTTACTTAAAATTAAAATGGCTGCAAAGCTCGGTACACTCTATCAAGGGCCAGCAGGTTATTCGACTCCTGGCCCAATATTATGTTAGGTAATATATAAAAAAAAAAATGCTGAGACGTGTTTCGGCACCAAAATGCCTTCCTCAGTCAGCAGTATTATCCATAAAAGTCTCTGGTCTATTGCTAATAAAAACAACCTGGAGCATGGGTGACTCAGATGAAAGGCATGAACCAAACAAGAGGCATGGGCATTAGACATGTGCACAGCACAAAATTTTGTTTGGAACTAATGGATTAGTCCTAAAACGCAATTTATTTAGTTGCTAAAGAAATTAGTTTTCAGTTCTTTAGTATGAAAACTAATTTCATTCATCCGAAAACCAGCGGATACAATTACTATTGCAGTGGCTCCTCAGAGGGATGAGATCGGCTGCTTATACCCCTCTCTGTATAATGCATAGAACATTCTCCTGTATTAATTAATGTGCCTCTCTGTATAGGACATCCTACTGCATTGGCATGTGGAGGGTGCAGAACTTCGGACTGCATTGCTTATCCAGCACAGGAGAGGGAACTTCTACTTAAACTTTGTATCTCTGTGGGGGAGTGTAATGGAGTGGACCTGGTCACGTGAACACCACAGCAGGGAAAGTGTTTCATCAAGCAATCTTTATTCCTTGTAGCACAGGTGTATACAGGCACAGCTGCTTGGTTCAACCAAATAAACAAAAGAAGAAAAAAACCTTTCTCTTCTATCCAGCAATCAATGTAACAAAAACAAAAGATTGTGTCCTCAAATCACAGGCCTTTAGGAGCTGTGTCTGTCTGAGGGGAGATCCACCAAAAATGAACCTCCTGTGCCTGTATAGGTGTGTCTCTTTTAAAGCCCCAGCAATCACAACATCAAGCCATTGTGTGTGTTGCTGGGCTGATCAATCCTGTCAAGTTAACCCTTTCCTCAGGGAACCTTATATACACCCCATCACACACCTCCCCCCTTAGAGTGGACCCCCAGGCACACTCTCCCACACCAAACACATCCCTAGATAGGAAATGCGCATTCAGGTGCTCCTTTCCGGGACGATGCCGGACACTGAAGGAGTAGGTTTGTAATTCCAAATACCATCTAGTGAGCCGTGCATTCTTGGATTTCATGGTGTGAAGCCAACGTAGAGGAGCATGGTCGGTCACAAGGAGAAAGTGCCTGCCGAACAGATAGTAGCGCAGAGAGTCAATAGCCCATTTCACTGCTAAACATTCCTTCTCTATCACGGCAAAATTTCTCTCTCTGGGAAGTAGTTTCCTGCTTAAATAGAGGATGGGGTGTTCCTCTCTATCAAATTCTTGGGACAATACAGCCCCTAAGCCCACCTCTGAGGCATCCGTATGTAGTACAAACTCTTTGTCAAAATCAGGACTTCGCAGCACCGGCTGATCACACAGCGTATGTTTTAATTCGTAAGTCCAAATCACTTTGTTTGGAGCAGAGTTTTTGGTCAAGTCCGTTTAAGGGGCTACCAGGGTAGAAAAATGTGGCACAAATTTTCTGTAGTACCCAGCCAAGCCAAGAAATGCCCTGACCTGCTTCTTATTGGTAGGAACAGGCATTTTAGCCAGTGCTGCAACCTTGTCTTGCAAAGGCTTAATAAGGCCATTGCCCAAAACATAGCCCAAGTATCTGGTTTCTGTTTTCCCTAATATACACTTCGCTGGGTTTGCTGTGAGACCTGCTGACCTCAATGACCTCAAAACCGCAGCCACTTTGTCAAGGTGGTCATTCCAATCAGTGCTATAAATGACCACATCATCTAGATAGGCAGAAGCATACTGTTCGTGAGGGGTAAGAATATGATCCATGAGCCTCTGGAACGTCGCAGGGGCCCCATGAAGCCCAAATGGCAGCACCCGGAATTGGAACAGACCTACAGGTGTAGCAAAGGCTGTTTTCTCTTTTGACGCTTCTGTTAACGGGATTTGCCAATAGCCTTTGGTTAAATCCAGTGTGGTAATATATTTGGCTTTACCCAGTCGGTTTAACATTTCGTCAACTCGTGGCATAGGATATGCATCGAAATTGGATATTGCATTTACCTTCCTAAAAATCAATGCAAAACCTGACCGAGCCATCGGGTTTTGGTACAAGAACTATTGGGCTGCACCACTCACTGTTTGAAGGCTCTATAACCCCCAGCTTCAGCATGCTCTCTATTTCTTCTTGTACTACCTTCCGCAATTTCTCTGGTATCAAGTATGGCCTCAATCTAACAACTTCATCACTTTTCGTCTTTATGTGATGTGTAATTAAGTGTGTATTTCCTGGACGTGTAGAAAACACATCGGTAAAGGCCTCCAGCAGCCGCTGTGCTCCCTTTTGCTGGGCTGGACTTAATTGTTTTCCCAAAGTCACGCCCATCGATTTCTCCTGAATTTCACGTACATCTGGCCCCACGTCTAGCCTATCCGCTCTGGGAGCAATAAACAAGTTTTCCTCGGCTCTCCAGAGTTTTAAACAGATTAACATGATATTTGTTTTTCCTTTTTATGTCCAGGGCGGAAGATTTCGTAGTCAACATCCCCCGTTCTTCTTATTACCTCATAAGGCCCTTGCCATTTTGCCAACAGCTTACTTTCTGAACTAGGTAGAAGCAATAACACTCTATCTCCAGGCTTAAACTCCCGGGCTTTTGCATTTCTGTTATAGCTGAGAGCTTGCGCCTGTTGGGCAGTTTCTAAGTTACTAACAGCAAATTGCCCGACCCTTTTAAGTCTCTCTCTCAACTGCATAGTGTACTGTAGGATATTCTGGTCTGAATTAGACTGTGCCTCCCACTCTTCCTTCACTATGTCAAGTATGCCTCTAGGTCTCCTCCCATAAAGCAACTCAAAGGGTGAAAACCCAGTTGAAGACTGCGGAACCTCACGGATAGCAAACAACAGATATGGCAACAATTTGTCCCAGTCTCTGTTCTCCCCATCCACGAATTTCCGCAACATTTTTTTGAGCGTGCCATTAAATCTCTCTACCAACCCATCCGTTTGCGGGTGGTAGACTGACGTTTTAAGGGACTTTATATTTAGGAGAGCACAAACCTCCTTCATAAGCTTTGAAGTGAAGTTTGTACCCTGGTCTGTCAGTATCTCTTTAGGAATACCCACTCTTGAACAACTTTATCAATTCATTGGCTATTGTTGAGGCTGAGGTATTCCGGAGAGGTATCGCCTCTGGGTACCGGGTTGCATAATCAACTATTACCAAGATATGATGGTTACCTGCTGCAGTTTTCTCAAGAGGACCAACTAGATCAACCCCAATCCTTTCAAATGGCAGTTCCACTAATGGTATCGGTATAAGTGGTGCTTTAACTTGTCCCTTTGGAGCCACTAGCTGACATTCCGGGCAGGACTTACAAAAATTTTCTACCTCCTTATATACACCCGGCCAGAAAAACCTGTACAATAAACGGGCCAGAGTCTTCTCTCTCCCCAAATGCCCTGCAAGGGGAATAGAATGAGACAGCTGTAACAGTTGTCTCCTATAGCCTTTTGATACCAATATCTGCTCACATAGGTCTCCTGTATTAGGGTGTTTGCAAACTCTGTATAGCAATTCATCCCTTAGCATAAAATGGGGGAACTGACTATGCTTGAGTGCATCCAAAACATGTCCGTTTGCAACAGCCAGACTGTCGTATGCTCCACTCAGTGTGGGGTCATTTTTCTGTGCCTTTCGCACATCCCTAGGACTTGTCCCCAACTCAGGTATAGGGTCCCCAGGGTCCCCTGCTTGCTGTCCCATGTCTTCCCCAGCTATCACCTGCTGAACAGGGCATTTATGTTCCACTTCCTGTATGTCTGCCCATTCTCTTTTCTCCAGTTTCCTTTGTGTTTTTGATTTATGAACCCTAGCTCTTGTAGAAAACAAGTCTGGGTCCTTAAAAGGGAAGAGTCTTCCTATGTCTGCACTGCATTCCTCTTCCTTTCTTAGTTCCACATCTTTGACCTGAACTTTGAGGACTCTGCCAAAGCGTTCCCAATCTTTCCCAACCACCACTGGGTATGGCAACTTTTCAGCCACCCCTGTAACAATCTGGGATGCATATCCATCTATCTGAAGGTTAATTTTTGCTGAGGGGTAGGATTTTACATCGCCATGTATGCACATTATGAGCACAGGTTCTTGGGAGTCCAAGAAGCTGAAGTTGACAAGATCCTGTTGTACCAGAGTTCTCCTACAACCTGAATCAACAAGGGCCCTGACTTCTATGCCATTCACCCATGCTGGGACTACAAAAGCTTCCAGGTCATTCACTTCAGAGTTAACTGCATAACACTGGCCAACATAGTCACACTCCATAGAGTCCACAGAGGAACAAAATTTTGCGATATGCCCACTTTCTCCACACTTAAAGCATACCAGCTGCCTTTCTTGTACCTGATCATTGCTTAAAGCCCTCACTTTATTGCCAGAAGGCCTTTCTGTACTGGTCTTAGACCAGGGACTTGCTAGAGTTGAGTTCTCCTTAGAGACTTTCTCCCTCCCTGATAGAGGGGCATTTAAAACAGAAGGTTGCTTCCCTAATGTTTCCCACTTTTCTCTTTTACTTTGCTTTTGAGCAACCTGATACCCATGGGTATCCTCTGCCTGCAGAAACTCTTCTGAAATTTGGACAGCATAATCCAAGGAACTGCGTTTGTGTCGTGAAACCCATTGGGACAGACCCTTTGGGAGCTGTTTGATGTATTGTTCCAGGATTAATAAATCCATAATTTCAGAGACTGGGCGAGTAGCAGGCTTTAACCATTTATATGCCAAATCTTTAAGCTGCTGAGCAAAAGCCCTAGGGGGAGTGCCCAAAACAAATGTCTTATTCCTGAACTTATTTCTATAACATTCATCAGAAAGACCAAGACGATTCAGGATAGCAGATTTCAGTATATCATAGTCCCCTGCTTCGGCTTCCCCCAAACACTGATAAGCAGCCTGCGCTTCACCGGTTAAAAAGGGAGCCAGTCTTATAACCCAGGTACCTTTCTTCCACTGGGCCAGGGTTGCAAGTCTCTCAAATGCAGTCAGGTAGGCTTCTGGATCATCCTCTGGTCCCATCTTGGTCAGGGCATGGGAGAAGGACTCCTTAGAAGAACCGTCTGTTGCACCTTGTTCCCTTGTATACTCCAGAAGCTGCTGTATAAGTGCCACTTGGAACTCCTGCTGTTGCTGCTGCGTCTCAGTCTGTAGTTGTTGCTGCTGGGCATGTTGCTGTTTCTGGATGGATTGCATCTGCTGTAGTAGCTGAAGCTGGAACTCCTGTTGCTGCCTCTGCTGTTGCTGTTGCTGTTCCATCATCCACTTTAACAGCTTGTCAGAATCCATTTTCCTAAGAAACAGAAACACAATCCTAGTGCAGATTGCCTGTACTTTGCGCACACCCAGGAAATGTCACAAATGAGGTACTCTTACCAACTGCCAATGTGAATCAGACACATCTCCACTCCACGGTTTATATCGATCCCACCGCTGCCACCATAATGTAATGGAGTGGACCTGGTCACGTGAATACCACAGCAGGGAAAGTGTTTCATCAAGCAATCTTTATTCCTTGTAGCACAGGTGTATACAGGCACAGCTGCTTGGTTCAACCAAATAAACAAAAGAAGAAAAAAACCTTTCTCTTCTATCCAGCAATCAATGTAACAAAAACAAAAGATTGTGTCCTCAAATCACAGGCCTTTAGGAGCTGTGTCTGTCTGAGGGGAGATCCACCAAAAATGAACCTCCTGTGCCTGTATAGGCATGTCTCTTTTAAAGCCCCAGCAATCACAACATCAAGCCATTGTGTGTGTTGCTGGGCTGATCAATCCTGTCAAGTTAACCCTTTCCTCAGGGAACCTTATATACACCCCATCACAGGGAGACTGACAGGATTACAAAAAGCAGGGGACAGCGAAATATTAACGTAAATCGGTCTGAAAGCTCAGAGAAAAGATGACTGGCGCAATTTTTTTTTATTTTATAAAATACAGCACTTTAAATCCAGGGAAAACATTCAAATAAATCACACTGAAGGCTCATAATGACAGAGTAACTGTGAGAGCTGGACACTAACAGGGTTATTCAGAGAAAAGCAGGAGAATGACTGGAGAATGGAAAATTCTAGGTCAAAATAGCTGATTTGGAAAGTGAGATGAATGGGAGAATTTTTCTGGTTTGGTTATTTTGAACTAGAATTTTCCATTCTCCAGTCATTCTCCTGCTTTTCACCGCTCTCTGAATAACCCTGATTATGTATCAGACATAAAAAACCCTTTATAACAAGCAGCACTGGGAGAGGAGAGGGACTTTATATAAAATGTGTATTACAGATGAGGAAAGGGGGATAGTGCTCTTGGATAATATAAAATTTATCAGACCTAAGCCCCTATTATGTAGAGCGGGAGGGGAGATAACACACGTTTTATAAAGTCCCTCTCTTCACCCAGCGCTGCTTGTTATAAAGTGGTTTTTACTATCCAGCCCTCCTCTGTCATTAGCTTTCAGTGTGATTTATTTGAATGTTTTCCCTCTCCAGCTGCTTTTATCATCTTGGCTGTCTCATAGACATGCAAGGGTTAAGTAAAGGTTTCCTCTCCTGTGCTGGCTGTCTGTGCTGTGAGTGAGTATTCTGGAGCTCTCACTGTCAGATTTTTGGGTAGGGGGTCGGGAAGGATTACACATACAAACTTTTTCTGTAACTTTGCGATGTTGCACTCCTCATTGCTTGTCTCCTTCAATCAATGTAATATTACAAAAAAGACTGAAACTAGAATATAATGCATTTTCCTTTATTTTCTTTCGTTTTTTGGACTGAGCAGTTTCGTATCTCTTGAGTCATACGAAAACTAAATTATCCCAAAATTCGGACTAAATCGTTTTAGTACTAAAACAAATGCACATGTCTAATGGGCATCATTGGCAGGTAACCAGGACCTGTCCTCTGGTCAATAACCCACCCAATTTACCAGATATTGAAGGGATCCCCTACAAGGCCTAGAAGCAAGAATGGCTCTAATCTCATTTGCCCTTAGAGCGGGAGTGGAAGCTGAACTAATCCGGCTAGAAGAACAGGGTGTCATTTCCAAGGTAGAGCGCAGTGCTTGGGCATCACCTATTGTTCCAGTAAAGAAATCAAATGGTGAATTACGTATCTGTGGGGATTTTCGCATGGTACTGAATAGCCAACTGGAGGTAGACCAGTATCCTCTACCCAGCGTAGATGACATCTTCACTTCACTTGCTGGGGGACAGAAGTTCACCAAGATTGATCTACGACAAGCTTACTTACAGTTTGAGGTCCACCCCTCTTCTCGAAGATACCTCACCATTAACACTCACAGGGGTTTGTACGTATACAATCGAATGGTGTTTGGCATTGCATCTGCACCAGCCATCTGGCAAAGCAAGATGGATGAAATTTTAGCAGACATTGCCTTCACTCAGTGTCTATTAGATGACATGATCATCACTGGTCGCACAGACCAAGAACACAAGCAGAATGTAGAGCTCGTTTTACAAAGACTTCAGGACCAAGGTCTCAACGTAAATTTGACAAAATGTAAATTCATGGTGCCTAAATTGGAGTTTTGTGGCCACTTAGTAGATGCAGAGGGCATTCATACTGCTGAAGACAAGGTCTATGCTTTAGTCAAAGCTCCAGCTCCAACAAGTGTCCATCAACTACGATCGTATCTTGGCCTGCTTAACTACTATAATAAATTTCTTCCAGACCTTGCTCATACATTGTTTCCACTGCATAAGCTCCTGGAGAAACACTCCAGATGGGACTGGTCAGCTGAATGTCAACATGCCTTTGAGTCCTCTAAACGGAAACTGTTAGCGTCATGCAGGCCGGCCCGACAATGGAGCAGTGCGGAGCGGCAAATTCGCTGACTCTGTGGCCGCTGCACTGCACTATCTAATTTGCTGCCGGCGCATCATGGATGACCCTCCTCACGATGGATGCCGCTGACCCACACGCATGCGTCCACTGCGAGTGGAGCTGCGCCCGCCCCTTCACGCGAACAAGGCGGCAGGTGGAGCCCCCGCTACATTCAGCAGACGAGGCACGTGCATTTAAACACCCCTGTGCATGTATACCCCTGCACGATCAATCCGTCTCCACCAGAGTCCATTCCACATCCTCTGCTCTGCCGCCGTGACTTTGCCCTGACCCCGTCTCCCCCGCTGGAAGGCATTTGGCAGCTGAAGAGCCTTTTCGGAGCGGCTCTAACCTTCAGGGGATCGTGACTCCCTCTGCTCTCTCCGTCATGTCTGAGGAGAGGTTACCAGCCGTGCCTAAAAGAAGCTCTGACAAGCCCATTAGGTATGAGAGGGGGGGCGTTGCAAATTACATTTGTTTGCAAACGTGCTTTAAAACGATTTTTTTTTAACCCTTTCACTAACGAAAATCTGTATGGACAAGTTTGAACTACAATGAAAACCAACAATTAGAATATAAATTCCAGGACTAAGACACAAGGGGTTAAAATTGCTATAGATCCACATACAGTACAGATAAAAAGGTGTTTCTCTGAGTTTCATATGCCGCCGTTATGCCCACATAACGTATATTATTACCACTACAAGTGTCCATATGCAGGATATTGGAGCATTTTTATGATCTATACTGCTGGCGGGGGTGTGACTGGCTGTGCCCTATGGGAGTTGTAGTGGATGTGTGAGTGTGCCTGGATGTGGAGATGTATGAGTGTGCCTGGATGCGGATATGTGTGACTGTGCCTGGATGTATGTGTGTGCGCCTGGATGTGTGTGTATGTGTGTGTGCCTGGATGTGTGTGTGTGTCTGTGTGTGTGTGTGCGCCTGGGTGTGTGTGTGTGCCTGGGTGTGTGTGTGTGTGGGCCTGGGTGGGTGTGTGTGGGCCTGGGTGTGTGTGTGTGGGCCTGGGGGTGTGTGTGTGTGGGCCTGGGGGTGTGTGTGTGTGGGCCTGGGGTGTGTGTGTGTGTGGGCCAGGGGGTGGGTGTGTGCGCCTGTGTGTTTGCGCCTGGGGGGGTGTGTGTGCGCCTGGGTGTGTGCACTTGGGTGTGTGTGTGTACACCTGGGTCGGTGGGTGTGTGTGTGTGGATGTGTGTGTGTGACTGGATGTGCCTGGGTGTGGATGTGTTGCTGTGCCTGGATGTGGATCTTTGACTGGATGTGTGTGTGAGTGCGGCTAGATGTGGATGTGTGTGTGACATTGGGCCCGGGATATGTGGAGCTGTGTTATACTCATACACACGGCACATTACTGGGATTTTTATTGCTGTGGAGCTCTGTGATACGCTCATACACACCGCACATTACTGTGAGTTTTATTGCTGTGGAGCTCTGTGATATGCTCAAACATGTCACGTGTTTTTGATTTTTTTTTTGGGGGGCAGTATTTCATCCTTCGCTCCAGGCAGCACAGTGGCTTGGGCCGGCCCTGGCATCACGTATGCTTGTGCACTACGACCTCCAGAAGCCTCTCACCCTGGCTTGTGTTGCCTCTCCTTATGGTCTGGGCGCTGTTCTTTCCGCCATCCTACCGGATGGCTCTGAGAAACCGGTGGCCTTCGCCTCCAGATCCTTGATGAAGACAGAGAGCAATTACTCTCAAATTGATAAAGAGGCACTTGCATTGATATGGGCAATTCGGAAGTTTCACCTTTACCTGTATGGTAGAGAGTTTACCATATTAACGGATCATAAACCACTTCTTCAAATTTTTAGCCCTGACAAAGGAATCTCTCAGACAACTGCAGCCCGTCTCCAGTGTTACGCCCTGTTCTTGGGAGCATACTGCTACTGCATACAGTATCGAAGTCATGATGCCAATGCAAATGCAGATGCAATGTCCCATCTCACAGAACTGCCTCTAGAGTCGACACCATCAGTCAATAGTTGTAGGTACACCACCTCACACCTCCTGACTTCCAGAGAGATAGCAGCCCATACTGTGAAAGATACCCTTCTGACAAATGTGCTCAGGGCCGGTGCTAACTGTCACAGCCACTACGCGCCCTGCTGCGAAAGACGCTGGGTTAAGCCGCTCACTATCTGTCTATCCTAGACCCAGATAATCACGCGCGCTTATCTAACCGTCCCGGCCACACTTTCTCTCACAACAGGCACGTAGAGTGCGATGCAATGATCCCAAGATTGCAGCACAGTACAAATCTTCTCTTGAAGCGGGTAATGACTACGCCTCCCACAATCCCTGAGTTCACTTTCATATTCTATTAGTTACGCTGCCACCAGTCCTCATGGACACTACGAGCGTTGCATCGGGAGACGCAGGGCTAAGCAACCACACTATCTGCCTACCCTAGACACGGACAGTGACTACCGACCCCACAATCCCTGCCGTCCCCAACGACTGCAACTCGCAAATTCTTATCTAAACGAGCTTAAAGCAAATAGCAATACTCCCAATCTCTTCGTTAGCGTGGATCTCATCAGCCAGAATCAGAACTTAAATAGGGTAGGTTTATTTATGATATAGAACAAAGATATATAATCACAGTGCATTTGTTACATGAAAAATTATAGCTAGAATCAATCAATTACAAACTACACAGCAAATAAAAGAAAAGGGTTAACCACAGAGCCTTACTTACGACAAACTACTCAGTAAGCTAGCATCGGTGGCTCCTGGAGCCTGGAGATGGAGCATGGACAGATCAGTCATCTTTCGAATGTACCCCAAGTGATCAGCCAAAGCACATGGCCAGTTTTCTGAATTTATACACTTCCTGGTCCCAGGGCCGTCTTTAACGAGGGGCAAGAGGGGCAGCTGCCCCAGGCCCAGCCATTGTAGAGGGGCCCGTTTTTGCAGCTCAGCTGTTCCACCCCTTGAGCCCTCAGAGACCGGAGCTCGCAGGCTGCTTCCTCTCCATAGTGTCAGGTGACCACAGAGAGGAAATGACATCATCCCAACGGAGCAGGTGATACAGCGGCATGCTGGTCTAGAGCTCTCCTTGAGGCCCCATGGGAGATGTAATTAGCTCCTACTCACCATGCTGTGTCCACCCATCATGGAGAAGACAGACAGCAGACAGTGCTCTGCTTTGCCTGCCTGAAAAATACAGCATTATGCAGGTAAGAAGCAGGGCCCTAAACAAGTCACTGTTTATAGGACCCCCCAGCTCCCCCACCCCCCTCAATTTCCCTCCAGCTCCCACTTAGTTAACAAATAAAATTAAATTGTGACAAATTAAGTGTATTTATGCTGAATGTATAATGTGTATATGTTGCCTAAATATGTATATGATGTGGAAATATGATGTTTAAATGTGTGTGTGTGTGTGTGTGTGTGTAAAAAAAAATATATATGATGTGGAAGTGTGTGTGTAAAATTATATATATATATATATATATGATGTGGAAGTGTGTGTGTGTAAAATATATATATATATATGATGTGGAAGTGTGTATATATATATATAATGATGTGGAAGTGTTTGTAATATATATATATGGTGTGGAAGTGTGTATATATATATATATATATGGTGTGGAAGTGTGTGTGTATATATATATATATATATATATATATATATGATGTGGAAGTGTGTATGTATATGTATATATATATATAATGATGTGGAAGTGTGTGTGTATATATGATGTGCAAATATGAATGAGGTGTATATGATGTATATAAGATATGTATGTGTACACAGATTGTGCATACAACGTTACGTGTATATATGTATGTGTGCATGCACTAGAGATATAGTGTGTTTATATATTGTTTTACAGTACGTGTATAGATATGATGTGTACGTGTATTAAAGATGTGTAATTGTGAAAAAAATATATAAAATAAATAGATTTTGTGTTTTTGAGACAAGCCTCAGTGCGTTATTTATTTATTAATTTTTTTTGGATGTTGTGGAGAGCAAAATTGCATGGAGGGGCCCAAGAAAATGTTTGCCCAGGGCCCTGTCAATATTAAAGACGGCCCTGCCTGGTCCTTCCAAAACCCACCCACAAATGGCCCAGCCTCCTGCACTACATATCCCTTCTCCAGAGCATGCTCAGTACGCTTGTCATTAATCTTTAATTGCCCAAAAGTGTCCATCTCCCCCCCCCCCCAGGGACCAAGGATGTGCCTCCTGTCTTTGAAGATAGGGCCTAAATCTTGGTGCCGGGTTGGCTCCCAAGGTGCGACTATTAGGCTACATGATATGGCAGTTCAAAGACATTCCATTTTACAGCCACGTGTGATATCCTCCCCCAGAGGAGAAAGCTAACCATTTTAATTACATTTTAGCACTCACTCTTAACAGCTGTGGACCCAGAGATACGCTTCCCAAATGGTCAGACACAAATATGAATCTATATGGAGGAGATAGGTATAAACAGGCACATAGACACATATACACAGGCAGACCCTTATATAGATAGAAATACAGATCTAATCTGCCACACTAACCACTAGGCAGGTCAGGCGGTGGCCTTAGTGTGCTCCAGCCAGGGGGCGCAAATCACCAGGATTTTCTGACCACCCACAGTGCCTGGCATTCAAAGGGAATGATGCACACACAGCACTGGTGATAAAGCCTGCCACTCGGTGTAAGCTCTGCATATCTGCAGTGCAGGGTCAGCCCCCCTCCTATCTAGATGCCCCCAACTTAGTAAAGAAGGGTCTTTACTCCAACTGGTGTGTGGCCAGGGCTGAGAAGAACTCATCTCTTCCGGCTTCCACTCTGGCTTCTCCTCCTGCTCTCCCTCAGCAGTCGGACTGCACAGTTCTCAGCTGCATGCCTGGGGCTGCTGAGGAGGAGACCCAGCACAGGATTCGGCTGCAGATGAGGGAGGACTCGTTGGGTGCAGGGTCAGCAAATTGTAAGTAATGCCTCTGCATCTGCCTGTCATGATGTGTGAGGGGAGCCGAGTGCTGCTCCTTGCAAAGCTTTTTTTCTCCCTTTTTTCTGAATTTTGCTTCACTATCACAACTCACACTCTTTTCTTTAACCCTCTTTTTTTTTAATTTTTTTTTTTTTATTATTTTTAAAACACAAAGTCAATGGGGGTACAGAAAAAAGATAAGGGAGGGGAATCAAACATGTTTGATAATACGCTTACAATATTATATTGAGGCGGGAAGGGAGCAAAGGAAAACAATAATAAAAAAATAAAAAAATAAAAAAGGAAAACAGAAAAGGGGGGGGGACATCACCATCGCCTGTAGATTAACAGCCATTGTATATGATTTACAGATAAAATACATTTCTGGCACCCAATATCTGAGACCTCGGTTCGCATATTGGCAAGATCACTCGGGAACTTCCGAGACGTTCACCTCTTCCCTATCGTTAGGCCTACTCTCCCCTCTTTGCACACACTGTTTCACTAGGTATATGTCCCATAATTCCCATGGGTCCTGTTTAGGAGGGGTTACCGAGAGAAACTCTATAGCCATACTGTCATAGGTCCTATCTCTAGTCATGTACGTCTTAAGGAGCCCCAGAGAGGGGACCGTATCTGATTTCCATCTCTGTGCTATCAGCAGTAATGCGGTGGACATAATATGGAATGTCATTCTGGTCTGTTGCCTAGTTAACTTAGGGCCCCCCAATCCCAGCAATACGAATCCGGGATCCATAGGAATAGGGGTGCTCACCACTACTGTCGCAAACTCCACCACCATATTCCAAAAGGGAATTAATAGAGGGCATTGCCACCAGATATGCATATAAGTACCTGTCTGTGACCCACATCGCCAACACTCTGAAGATGAGGATGGAGCGAATTTAGACATTTTGTCCGGCGTCCAGTACCATCGGTAGAGAACCTTCCTACTTGTTTCAAGGAGTGTCGCGTTTCTAGACACCCCCACATCTCTACGGAACACAGCTGCCCACAATTCTGGCTCAATGGAACGTTCCAAATCTTTTTCCCACGCAGTATGATATCGCCATAAGGGTAATTCCCTGTCCGTCATAATTGCATTGAGGCCGATTGAGATGAGACCTTTTGGTAACAATTGGGAGACCCCCAGGGATTCAATTAACGTCAGGGCCGGTGTATGGATCGAGTAGAATGCCGTGAATCCCTGAGTCCTCAAATATGAGCGCAATTGGCAATAAGATAAAAAATAAGAGTCATTCAGGTGAAATTTAGATTGCACCGACGCAAATTCCAATACCCCGCTTTTATCCGTTAATTGGCACAAATTGAAAACCCCCTTCGCCACCCAACATTGCGCACTAAAATGTGGAAGGATATATTGAAACATCTTCAGTGGTGCCGCTCTTGACAAGGGGCCCGTCCCCGATATCCGCAGGAACATACTGTCCCATATTCTCAAGGAGAGTATCGTCGTGGTAAACAGAGACGCGAACACCCCCCTTGGTCTATACGGAGGAGGAACCCATAACAACACCCTTAAATCGTGAGGGGTCAGAGCGATGGCCTCCATAACTGCCCATTGAGGGCGGGAGGCATAGCCCAGGCATACTGTCATCGCTGCAACATGGACAGCTCGGCTATATTTTGCAAAATCCGGTACCCCCAATCCACCCGCCTCGATCCGGCGTGAAAGAACAGGAAATTTAATTCTGGGGCGCCGATAGTTCCATAAGAAGGCATTAACCGCTCCCTGCAGAGAAGAAAAATATGCTCGAGGGATAAAAATAGGAAGGGCTCGAAAAGCATACAAAATTTTCGGGAGTATCGTCATTTTCACTGCCGCTATGCGACCAAACCACGATAGTCGTCGTGGATGCCAAGTCCGCAATAAGGTTTTAATTTCTATTAACAATTTCCCATAATTGATATCGAATAGGACATGAGGCGAAGGAGCTAGTTTAATTCCCAAATACGTAAGAAATTTAGTTCTCCAATCGAATGAAAATTCCTGTTTTAGTGTAGTCAGAACGTCCTCTGGGATATTAACCGGCAGCGCCTGAGTCTTGGAGAAATTAATCCTATGATATGAAAATTTGCCATATTCATTCAATATTGTAGTAAGAGCCTCTAAGGATGATTTAGGGGAAGTCAATGTAAGGAGGATGTCGTCAGCAAAAAGATTTAATTTATGTGTCTGTGGACCCACCTCTATACCCCTTACGTCACCAGACTGCCTGATCATTTGAGCCAGAGGTTCTAATACTAACGCGTACAGTAGTGGGGATAACGGGCAGCCCTGCCGTGTGCCGTTCGTGATAGGGAATGCTTGAGAATGGAAGCCCGCAAATCGTACCGTGGCAGTCGGAGAAGTATAAACTGAAAAAAAACCCTTAACAAACTCGGGTGGGATAGAGAATTTGGCCATCACCTCCGACATAAAACCCCAATGTACTCGGTCAAACGCCTTTTCCGCGTCCAATGACAGTATTAGACCAGGAGTAGAAGACGAAGTAAGCACTTGAATGAGATTGAGTAGTCGACGAGTGTTATCCGGACCTTGGCGGCCGGGTATAAATCCGACCTGATCCATCCCAATCAAACTCGTGATAGTCAATGCCAAACGATTTGCCAGGATCTTAGTATATATTTTAAGGTCTACATTTATCAGAGAGATGGGTCGATAGTTTTGACAGCTAGTGGGGGGTTTACCTAATTTGGGTAGGGTGACTATGGCGGCATTAAGTAGGTCAGAAGGGAGGTTCCCACTATCCATCGCAGAGGCGAACAAGCCATGGATATGGGGAAGTAGCACTTGATGGAAAGTTTTGTAATAATTAGACGTGAACCCGTCTGGGCCTGGGGCCTTGCCTTTGGGTAAGGATGTGATCACCGCCGCAATTTCCTCGCAAGTTATCGGAGAGGCCAATGAGGCACGTTGTGTCTGAGATAGAGTAGGTAAGTTTATTTTATCTAAATAGTCTCTTATGTCTGATATCGAGGGTCCCGTACCTGTGGTCCCGTCTCTCAAATTGTAGAGAGCCCGATAATATGTCGCAAATTCGTTCGCTATTTCCTGGGGTTTATATATCCTTTCCCCTCGACTATTTAACAAAAAGGATGTTCTGGTTGATTGTTGAAGAGTACGGAGGCGGAGTGCTAACGAGTGTCCCACCTTATTCGCGGTCGAATACCTATTTGCTCTAAGGCGTTGTAATGCGTAGAAGTGTTTTGTACTGTCTAGTTCGGTCAGTTCCGCGCCCGCTTTGGCCAGTTCCCGAGCCGTAAGTGGATCCGGGTATGTTTGGTTAGCTTTGGTCAAAGCGTCTATCCGGGTCAGTAACTCCAGTCTATCCGATATATGTTGTCTCTTCCTGATAGATGCCCATCTAATGCACACCCCTCTCATAACCGCCTTGTGAGCTCTCCAGAGAATAGTCGGATCTGATGAAGAATCCTTGTTCTCCGAGAAGTAATTGGCAAGTGTGGCCTGTAAGTCCGACAGTATCTCTGGATCGCTCAGAAGAGTGTCGTTGAGGCGCCAAGGAGGCCTGCTAAACACTTGGAAATCATCGGCTAGTGTCAAGAATACTGGGGCATGGTCCGACAGTGTGAAGCTAGAGATGTCGCAATCTCGCACAGAAGGTAGTAAAGAGCCTCTTATGCAAAAAAAGTCTATTCTGGAGTATGAATTATGAGGCGGGGAGAATAAAGTATATCCTGTTTCGCCCGGATGAAAAACCCTCCACACATCATATAAATTAAAATGAGACAGGAGTTCCGTCAATTCTCTACCTTGTTTTCTAATGTGTGCGTATGATGAGGTTGACCTATCTAGAAGCGGATCTGGACATGCATTAAAATCGCCCATCACAATCACCTCGCCAGTTGATACTGTTAACATTTTTAGCAATACATGTTTAAGAAACGATATTTGAGATGAGTTAGGACCATAGACATTGCATATAGTGAACAATTTCTGATTAATCGTGCACACTAAAATAAGGTAACGGCCCTTCGGATCACTCAGCTTTCTGTGAAGTTGGAAAGACACTCTATCATGCAGTAGTATAGATACCCCTCTAGACTTGGTGGGGCCCGTAGCATGGAATTGCGTGGGATAACGAGGTACCTGTAACAAAGGGTGAGACAATCTGCGAAAGTGTGTCTCCTGTAGACAAACCATATCGGGGTCTCCCCGTTTTATCTCTGAACATAATGCATGTCTTTTAAAGGGAGCATTTAAGCCCCTAACGTTGAAGGACATAAGTTTCATAAAACTGGGACAAAAAACTGTATACGGATCCTGGGCCAACAGAGCCCCCAATTCTCATTTTGGAAAGATAAAGCAGCCCACGTGGCTCGGCTCGAGCGTGTTCGAGAGCAGTCAGTGAATGGTGATGGAGAAAAAAGAAAACAACATATAGAAAAAAAAAAAAAAAAAAAACACCAGACGGTGTCAGAAAAACTATATACATGTCCCAAAGGGACAGCCTCTCTTGAGAAGCCCCGAGAAGCGGGTGTACTTCTCATACTCCTCCAGTGAAGAGCGAGAGTGGGGAGCCAAAAAAAGCCCAGCAGAGCGCCCAGATGGAGAAACAAAAAGCTGCGCCGTGCTACGCACGCCGGGACCCAGCAATTCCAGCTGATTCCACAGTCCCGAAACATGGACCATGTTTATGAGAGTATGAAAGAACAAGAAAAATACCCCCGAGGCACACTCGGTGAAATACGATACCGTAAAGACGATGAAATGTCTCGAGACCATTCCTCCTCCGCGACTGGAATAATCGTAAGACATCAAAGCAAAAAGCCAATCACTTTTTCTTCGTAAGCCACTCCGGGTCGAGTCGTGATGGAGGATCTCGCCGCTGTGACGGAGGGGTACCAGGTTCCATTCCCCACTCTTTCAGGAGTTGTAGTCCCTCCAATACTGAAGTCACTGAGTGGAAAACTCCATTGCGAGATATCAACAATTTGGTTGGGAAGCCCCACCTGTATGCGATATTGCGGTCCCGGAGCATCGTTGTCACCTGTTTAAAGTTGCGGCGATGTTGGAGGGTAGTGCGAGATAGGTCTGGGAAAATAGCAATATGATCGTAGGTCGGGGATAGCGCCCCAGGATGTCTCAGGGCACACAATATGTCCTCGCGAGGCTTATAGTAATGGAGACGAAGCAGGACATCTTTAGGCGCCTTAACCGGAGCTGACGGTGGCTTAGGAAGTCGATGAATTCTGTCAAAAAGGAGGGAATCCGAGGTGGCCTCAGGCAGGAGATGTTGAAATAATTCAGTAACATAATCAGGGAGGTTATGAGCTGATACCGAATCTGGTATTCCTCTTACTTTCAAATTATGGCGACGAGATCTATCCTCCAAGTCTGCAATTTTAGTAAGTGCCCCCAGAAGTTGAGATTGTAAATCCTCTACCTGTTCCGTCAGAGTATTATGTGCCCCTGCAAAGTCCGCCATCTTTGATTCCAATCTATCCGTGCGGTCTCCTATTTCTTTAATATCCTTTTTAATGTCCGCCGCCACACTGTCTAGTCGAGTCGATAATGCCTCAGATAGAGCTGTCAGCATAGGTGCCAGTTTGGCCGTCACCGCATCGATTCCTGAACCGTCTTCTGCAGGGGAGGCAGCTGCACGTGGGGACGAGGAGGATGAGCCGCCGCCATCTTGGGAGGCCCCAATGCCGCGCTGTTTCTGGCTCTTTGGAGCAAAAAAATCGGCGGAACCCGCCTTTTTGTTACCGCTGCGGGAGGACATGCTGTGCTCCACTAGTTCCCCAGGTCCTGTGCCTCAGCTGCGCTTGCTTACTGTCGTTTTTCCTCGTGTTTAGTGGGTCCCTCGTGCGGAGCTCCGGCGCTACACGTCCACCATCGAACGGAGTCAGGCCACGCCCCCCCTCTTTAACCCTCTTTTAACGTACATGCAACTTTAGCTTACATCCAACCACACACAGACATCACTCACAGGCAGCCCAGGCATCACTCACAGACAGCCTAGAGATCACTCACAGGCATCCCAGACATCACTCACAGGCAGCTCAGACGTCACGCAGAGAGTCTAGAGATCACTCACAGGCAGCCCAGGCATCACTCACAGACAGCCTAGAGATCACTCACAGGCATCCCAGACATGACTCACACACAGCTCAGACGTCACTCACAGAGAGCCTAGAGATCACTCACAACACTCACAGGCAGCCAAGGCATCTCCCAGACAGCCTAGATATCACAGGCAGCCCAGGCATCACACACAGACAGCCTAGACATCACTCACACCATGCAATCACTCACAGACAACCCAGGCATCCTAGAGCCTAGATAACTGCACACACAGTCTCATTTCGCACACACTCCATTGTTGTCCTACACAAACAGTCATGCAACATTCATCACACATAGATGCATATGTCCAGTTAATTGGGAGAGGGGGCGGCAAAATGCATCTTCGCCTGTGCACCCAAAATTTCTTGCACCGGCCCTGAACGTGCTTACCCTTATACGAGACGGCTGGTCTGCGACGGTATCACAGGCACATGAACCTTACTACCGTAAGCGAATGGAATTGTTTGTGAAGGATAATTGTGTCTTATGGGGAGACTGAGTGGTCATTCCAAAAACCCTCCAGAGACACATCTTGGACTTGCTACATACAGGTCACCCTGGAAAGACGCGGATGAAACAGAAAGCACGGGGCTATGTGTGGTGGCCGAACATAGATGCAGATATCACAGCATATGTCAATGCTTGTGTAGGATGTGCACAAACTGCCAGAGACCCCCCTCGAGGATGCATTCAACCCTGGACTTGGCCCACGGTTCCCTGGTTTCGCATTCACTTGGATTTTGCGGGTCCCATATGGGGACAAACCTACTTGATTATAATTGATGCCCACTCAAAATGGCCTGAGGTCATTCCAGTTACCCAGCTGACTACAAAGGCAACAGTTGCCATATTATTGCATCTTTTTGCTTCGTTTGGGTATCCCAGGGAGATTGTCACAGATAATGGTGCCCAATTCACAAGTCAGGAGTTCCAGAGTTTTGTTATGGTCCATAATATCAAGCACAAATTAACCGCCCCCTATCACCCTGCCACCAATGGGCAAGCTCAGTGGTTTGTACTAACTTTCAAGAACTATTTCAAGGCCTCAGTAGCTGTGACTAGCCAGAGGTCCATATCGCCTCAGCAGTTGGACTCTTTCCTTTTTACTTACAGAACTACACCACATGCCAGCACTGGTACAACACCAGCTGAGCTTATGATGGGAAGACAGCCATGGACTGCTTTTGACATGCTTCGCCCTCAGACCGTTCATGAACATGTATTACAATCCCAAGAAAAGATGGTGAAGTCCAAAGAGTCTCCTGTTTTTGCAGCCCACCAGGAAGTCTGGACTCGATTGTATGGATCTGCCGACACTCGGTGGCTACCTGCTACCGTTGCAGAATCTTTGGGACCCAAGATGTACAGAGTCCGTTTAGAAGATGGTTCCATTACCAGTGTCACGTGGCGTGTGTGGGTCAGGTGAGAGCCCAGCAGGCGGCGACACAGAGGGGAGGCCAGACAGGAATCACACAATGAATAAGTTTAATGAAATTTAAATAGGCCTTGGCAGCAGGCACTGAATGAATAAAGAAATATATAAAGTCCCGGGAGAGTTCTTGGATGGAGAGTAAGGATAGTGCACTATGCAGTCCCAGACTGCAGACAGGGTCCACTAGGAATAAATCCAGATAGCTGACAGTGGTACCTTGAGATCAAAAGGTCAGAGACGGTGGTAATCACTTGTAATCCACAGGTAGAGATCGCTGAGTGTCCCTTGCACAGGCAGATGTATCCAGAAACAACAAGGTAGACAGATGGATTTAGCAGGAGCAGGTTTGCACATGTCCAGATGACCTCAGTCAGGGAGCACAATGCAGAACCACTGCTGGTTCAGTCTCTCTGCCTTTTAAGGAGGTTAAATCATAGATGGGCCTCAGCTGGAACTCCTAGGCTGGACGGAAAAACCCAGGCTGGATCTCCAGGAGCCTGGACATGGCACTGGGCTGAGGTAAACCCCGGATTGGAACCCAATACAAAAACATTCCAGGACAAAGGCTGTTAGGACCAGGCTGTGCAATATAGGTACCCCGGGTGGACTGTGACAACCAGACGACATGTAGACCAGCTACGGTCTCGTTCACGGGTGCCTGAACCCTTGACGTCCCCAACCCTACGGGGTCCAGTGTCCACATCTAATGCGTCGGAGGACATCTGGAATGGAATGAAATGGTGTCTGGGTTGACTCGGAAACTTTGGATTCATCTCCTGTGGGTATTTGTGACTCTGGTTCAGAGGTTCCCCCTGACCCCTCTGTACCCTACTTGACCCCACCAGTTGATCTTTCATCCAATCCTACCGCCTCCAACACCCCACCTGCTGGTGGGCTTCCCCATCGTCACCGATGCGCTCCTGACCGCTTACATCTTCAAGAATGGATAAGAGACTTCCATCGGTCCTCGCATAGGGCCCGGAAAGATACTGATGATGATTTGGCCCCGCAATTTTCTTCAGAAGACTAGTCATCAGTTTTTCAGTGACACTCTCCAAGTTCCTCAGATGAACTGTGTTTTTGTTATGTTGTTCTGGTTTTTCTTTGGGGTGGGGAGGAAGGTGTTATAGCTGACCGTACTATACATGTGCTATCCCTTTAACTAGTGGCTCCGCCCCAGAATGACACAGGTCAGAGGGCACAGCAGCCATCTTCAGGGGTCAGTTAGTGTGATGCAGTTATGAAGTCAGATGCATGATCCTGTGTTCCTGTAGTTATCCAAGCCTGTATATAACAGTAAGTGTCCTACAATAAAGCAATGGTCAACCTGACAGCCCAGCCTCATATCTGAACAAGCAGAGAGCATAACAACTACCATGCGTGTTTTTTGTTTCATGATAGGAGACACATTAGTCATGCCCAAAGCTTGTCTCCTACAGAACCTTAGGCTGTCTCGTTTCCCGAAACCCTGGATCTTCTAGGTCTCCTAGCAGGGGCGGATCCAGGGGGGGGGGCAACGGGGCAATTTCCCCCCCCCGAGGTTTGAGCCGGGGACCCAGATGCCGCCGGGCAGCGCGGGAGTGCCTGCCCGGTCCTGAAGAGTGCGTCCTGTTAAAGGGGAGGCGGCTGCGTGCAGGCGCAGCCGGTCACGTGGTCCGGCTAATCAGGTGGTACTGAGTCTCTGTACCACCTGACTGGCCGGACCGCGTGACCTGCGCACGCACGCAGCCGCATGCCTTTAACAGGACGCACTCTTCAGGACCGGGCAGGCACTCCCACGCTGCCCGGCGGCATCTGGGTCCCCTCAACCCCTGAACACCGGAGCTGGAGGCCTGGAGCAATATCCAGGTGAGAGCTGGGCAAATCCATGAGCTGGGGGCAAATCCATGAGCTGGGGGCAAATCCATGAGCTGGGGCAAATCCATGAGCTGGGCAAATCCATGAGCTGGGCAAATCCATGAGCTGGGGGCATCCATGAGCTGGGGGCAAATCCATGAGCAGGGGGCAAATCCATGACCTGGGGCAAATCCATGACCTGGGGCAAATCCATGAGCTGGGCAAATCCATGACCTGGGGGCAAATCCATGAGCTGGGGGCAAATCCATGAGCTGGGCAAATCCATGAGCTGGGGCAAATCCATGAGCTGGGGGCAAATCCATGACCTGGGCAAATCCATGAGCTGGGGGCAAATCCATGAGCTGGGGGCAAATCCATGAGCTGGGCAAATCCATGTGTGAGCTGGGGGCAAATCCATGTGTGAGCTGGGGCAAATCCATGAGCTGGGGCAAATCCATGTGTGAGCTGGGGCAAATCCATGAGCTGGGGAAAATCCATGAGCTGGGGGCAAATCCATGAGCTGGGGGCAAATCCATGAGCTGGGCAAATCCATGTGTGAGCTGGGGGCAAATCCATGTGTGAGCTGGGGCAAATCCATGAGCTGGGGCAAATCCATGTGTGAGCTGGGGCAAATCCATGAGCTGGGGCAAATCCAGGAGCTGGGGGCAAATCCATGAGCTGGGGGCAAATCCATGAGCTGGGGCAAATCCATGTGTGAGCTGGGGCAAATCCATGAGCTGGGGCAAATCCATGTGTGAGCTGGGTCAAATCCATGTGTGAGCTGGGGCAAATCCATGAGCTGGGGCAAATCCATGAGCTGGGGCAAATCCATGTGTGAGCTGGGGGCTCTCTGCTCCTCTAGATTGTAAACTCCTGGGTGCCCTCTGCTCCTCTAGATTGTAAACTTCTGGGTGCCCTCTGCTCCTCTAGATTGTAAGCTCCTGGGTGCCCTCTGCTCCTCTAGATTGTAAGCTCCTGGGTGCCCTCTGCTCCTCTAGATTGTAAACTCCTGGGTGCCCTCTGCTCCTCTAGATTGTAAGCTCCTGGGTGCCCTCTGCTTTTCTAGATTGTAAGCTCCTGTGAGCCGGGCCCTCTGCTCCTCTAGATTGTAAGCTCCTGTGAGCCGGGCCCTCTGCTCCTCTAGATTGTAAGCTCCTGTGAGCCGGACCCTCTGCTCCTCTAGATTGTAAGCTCCTGTGAGCCGGACCCTCTGCTCCTCTAGATTGTAAACTCCTGTGAGCCGGACCCTCTGCTCCTCTAGATTGTAAGCTCCTATGAGCCGGGCCCTCTGCTCCTCTAGATTGTAAGCTCCTGTGAGCCGGGCCCTCTGTAAATTCTCGTGAGTCGGGCTCTCTGCTAAAACACCTTATTTTCTGTCAGTGCCCCTCCCGAGACTAGTCTCTGGATCCGCCCCTGTCTCCTAGTAGTACCGGCTGGGTGAAGTAGAGTTAACATCACTGCTCTGCATAGAGCGAGCCTGTGGAGACACGGGTTCGGTCCCAGCAAGAGCACCTTTCCAGTAACTGTCCGTGGGCAAGACACCTAACGGTACATACTCGCCACCCAGGACATACTTGAAAACGAGAGAAATCTCAATGTATCCTTCCTGGTAAAATCCTTTCTCAAAAAAACCCCCAAAAAAACATTGACTCCTGAAATGCCCACGACCAGCACAGTAAAAACATAACTCCTCCTGTCTACGGTACTCTCTCTCTCCTCCTGAGATATACCAGTATTACCGATCTGCATAGGTTCAGGAGGATTGTGTTCTGCTGCTAGTTGTACGGGACTGTGTGGAGCAACATTGGGAGTAGGTGGCAACATTCTACGCACTCTCTCTCTGGGGGCACTTCTGTCACGAATCTGGTCGTCCAGAGCATTACAAAAATCTATTAATTCTTCCAGAACATCAGGTAACTTTATACGGGCGAGTTCGTGCATTAGGGAGTCAGATAAGCCCTATGTGAAGGACAATACCAGAACCTCATTGCTCCACGTGACCTCAGAAGCAAGTGTTTTAAATTCAATAGCATAATCGGATACTCTCCTGTTGCCTTGCCTGATTCAGAAGAGCGTTCTACCTGCATTCTGAGATCTACGAGTAGGGTTAAACGTACAGCGTAATTCAGACACAAACATTTCATAGTCGTACACAATAGGTTTCTTATTTTCCCACAGCGGGGTAGCCCATTCCAGAGCCTTATCAGATAGATGGTTAATAAGAAACCCAACCTTAGGCTGGGTTCACACGTGGGCGTAGTGCTATGTCTATGCCCGCGAACGCGCTGCTGTATGCCCGAAAAGAAGCTCCCGGACTTCTTTGGGCGCAGGACATTTTAAAACACGCTCCTGCGCGCTTTAAAATGCCCAGGTGTGAACGGGTCCCATTGAAAACAATGGGATTTCCCCGTTCATGCGTTTTAAAGCGCGCACGAACGCGCTTTAAATCGTCTAGGTGTGAACGGGGCCTTAGATTTATCAGAGGGGCACATACCTGGTTTGAGGTCAAAGTGTATTTAGACTTTAATCAAGAAACCCTGACAATCACCAGGGGTACCATCAAAACGCATGAGTGCAGTCATATGTACATCGTGATTAGGCGGTACAACGGCGGCAGACACATTAGCCTCTGTATTTGGCATAGTAGTCGGGGTGTTGCTCTACCTGAATTGTTCAGCAGAGCATGTAAGGCCTGAGCAATCTGATCCATTCTATGGTCTTGTTCCTCCTGCCTTGCAGAAATCTTAGCTAACTGAGCGGATAGCTCCATGGCCTCCTCAGGGAGCGCGCCAGGAGCGTCACGGTAATGGTCACTATATATCTCCCTCCTCCCCCCTTTTTTCTTTCTCTCTCTCGCCCCATGTTTCACCACTTTTCATTTGGGTCACCATCCTAGTAACATGAACCAACTAGCGACGCTTTTTTCCCGATCACCCTTTGATTATTTTCGCAACGTATAATGAATCAGGCCCTGCGAGGCCTTCTTTGTTGGTCAGTTTGTGACATATTCTACTTTAATAATAAAAACTTTGAAACATAACTGAGCGGATAGGTCTGCAGGATCCATGGCCCTAACGTAATGTCACGATCCCTTACAGAATGCGATATATGATCCTTGTACGCAGCACACTATCCTTTCCCTTCGATCCTTAGAAGTGGTCGGTAAATGTTTCCGCCCTATGTTGGTAAATGTTTTAGCCCAGAGCTTGTACCAGAACAAGAACCACACAATAAGTATAGAATAACGGAACGAAGCGAGGGGCAATATACCAGAGAATGTCAGGAAGCCGTATGCCAGGGGTCAATATGCCAGAGAATGTCAGGAAGCCGTATGCCAGGGGTCAGTATGCCAGAGAATGTCAGGAATCAGTTTGTCAGTAAGCCGTTTGCCAGGGGTCAGTACACCAGAGAAAGTCACAAAACAGAAGGTAGCTCTAAGGGGTTGAGAAACCACGTTAGGGCAATGCTAGAATGCATTGCCTGTGGTATTAAACCTGAAGCCGCGTCAGCGCGTTCGGCTCCGCCCCACGGTGTCTCATGTGTCTGCCGCGATCCCCTTCAACATTCGGCACCCGGCCAGCGAGCACGGAGGATGATGTTGCCGGGCGCCGAGGGACACCAGCGCGGTGACAACTGCTGACTGAGGAAGGCACTTTGGTGCTGAAACGCGTCTCAACATTTTTTTTATATATATATATTACCTATGCACTTTATATGCTTGCAATTTATTTTTATGTTAGAAATTGATATTTTATACTTCACTTGGGTGTGGCAAACCTATGTATTTGTATACTAGATTTTGCACTCCTGCTCGTGTGGATTATCCGTTGCCTACAACCAGGCCCGGACTGGGACAAAATATAGGCCCGGGCATTTTGGACTGAGCAGCCCACTTTTTTTTCTTCTACACAACGCACATTACTGTGAGTTTTATTGCTGTGGAGCTCTGTTATACGCTCATACACTGCACACATTACTGTGGAGCTCTGTGACACCCTCATGCACACCGCACGTTACTTTGGAGCTCTGTGACATCCTCATAAACACTGCACATTACTGTGGGCGCTCTGTGACACCCATACAACACTGTACATTATGGGGGGTATCACTGAGCTCCACAGTAAAGTGCAGTGTTGAGGGTGTCACAGAGCTCCACAGCAATGTGCAGTGTTTATGAGGGTGTCACAGTAAACACTGGACATTACTGTAGTGCTTTGTGCCACCTTCATAAACACTGCACTTTACTGTGGAGCTCTGTGACATGCATACAACACTGCACATTATGGGGATGTCACAGAGCTCCACAGTAAAGTTCAGTGTTTGAGGGTGTCACAGTGCTCCACAGTAATGTGCAGTGTTTACTGTGGACCTCTGTGACACCCTCATAAACACTGCACATTACTGTGGAGCTCTGTGACACCTCCATAATGTTAGTGTTTATAGGGGTGTCACATAGATCCACAGTATTGTGTAATATTAATGAGGTGTCACAGAGCACCACAGCAATAAAACTCTATGTAATGTACCGATATCAATTCATTCAAACCCCCCAAGCACATCAATTCATTCAACCCCCCCAGCACATCAATTCTTTCAACCCCCCCAGCACATCAATTCTTTCAACCCCTCCCCCCTCCAGAATAACAATTTATTTATTGCTATGGAGCTCTGATATGCGCATTCACTCCACACATTACTATATCACAGCAATAAAACTCACCGTACTGAGTGGTGTGAATGAGCGCATCACAGAGCTCCACAACAATAAAACTCACCATAATATGCGTTGTGTATGAGCGTATCACAGAGCGCCGCAGCAGTAAACTCACAGTACTGTGCGGTGTGTATGAGCGTATCACAGTGTGCCACAACAATACAACTCACAGTATTGTGCGGTGTGAATAAGTTTGACTTTATTGTTGTGGAAGATATTGGGATGCGGAGGCGGAAAAATACACCTTTGCCTATGTAGACAAAAAAATCTTGAACCAATCCTGCCCAAGGTACCTGTGATCACAGGGAATCAAGACTTGCTATCCTGTCCACAGGTTGAGGGGGGCGCTGACAACCCTTGCCCCGGTCGCTGACAACCAACGCTACGCCACTGTGTTCCCTCCTCCTTTAACCTTGGACTTTGTTCTTAACTATTCTGATTTCCAGTATTCCTTGGCTTGGTGTTTGTTGCTGTTCCTCATTTGGGATATTTTCATTTTCGTTAAATCCAGCCACTCTAACGTTTGGTAATACTGCCTTCTGTCCCTGTCTACAGTATATCATCCCGTAGGACCCACCTTTCCAGTATTGCCGGGACTGACACATAACTATTAAATATAACTATACCATTTATGTACACTGCAAACTAAAAGTGATAAGACAGTGGAAATCTGATCGTCGTACATTTACTCATTTACTAATAAGTTCTGGTTCAGGACCTACATTCTATTCTCACAGAGCCCCCTTAAACATGGGCATCAGTAATAGTGTTGACTTCATGACTCTGACAGTACTATTATTGGATTATCTCTTCTGCTGTCCCTCTTGAAGATGTTTAGTTTGTTTGTTTTTTGCTGACCTTCAAGTGGAAATGTAATAAATCATTGCTCCACATCCCACAGTAAGTATCTCTTCAAAAATGTTTTTTTCCGTTGGGGTTGTTGCACTATGTACTCTATAGAAAATCAGAGTTCCCAGCAAATAAATATTGCTATTTTTATAAATGAATACCCTGTGAAAAGGCCATTTTTGCAAAGCATTATTTTGGCTTTCTATTGATACTATTGTCAGTATATTTCAGATTAAAAAGCAAAATATAGACAGATGTTCATTTTTTATATATATATATATCTGCGGCAAACATTATTGTAATTGTTCAGGTGGGCTGAAGAGGGTCCGTCAGAACTCTAAATATTTTTTTAGGCTTTTTAGCACAAAACAAATTAGGGTACAATTTCATAGTTGGTGCAAATGTAGCGTTTAGATATGTAATCATTAGCGCTACGATAAGTAAGATTGAAGTGTGCCATCGATATTCCAATCCTCCTGATGCTACACTCTGGTGAAATCAGCACCTTGCGCGAGCTTACTGTACTTAGAGTCTCCTATACTAAACATGGGGAGTGCAATAATTTAGTAGCGTCTCGATAATTGAGGTATTGCAAAGTGCTGGCGCGAGTTA
This sequence comes from Leptobrachium leishanense, assembly GCA_009667805.1. Taxonomy (NCBI): domain Eukaryota; kingdom Metazoa; phylum Chordata; class Amphibia; order Anura; family Megophryidae; genus Leptobrachium; species Leptobrachium leishanense. Next base: position 155,796,053 of record CM019064.1, on the reverse strand, counting down.
CCCTTGGGATGCGAATTGACACATTTTAACAACTCCTAAAAGCTGATGCTAATTCCAAACTTGGGTAACCTGGCCAAGCACAAGATCCTGAGCCTATTAAAAGGAATGCAGCACAGCCCATGTCCTGAGGGCCCTATTCCATAGTTGCTCTCACAATGGATAGAGCCAGCATGTCAGAATTATTGCAGTTGCCTACCTGCTTGTGCGTCGCTATATTCAATGAAACCGTCTCTGACTCCAGCAGGAGTTAGAAAGGGCACAGAGAATCCCACGGGCACCATGTGTCCAAAGGAAATGTCTGACTTTGGAGAATGTCATTAATGACGAGTGCCGCCTGTGTTACAGGCTCAGCTGTAAGCAGATCTGCAGGCTTTATCAAGAGCTGCAGAACCATCTGGAGTCCAGGTCTGGCTCACAGATATCGGTGCCAGGGATGACCAAGTTGCTCTACAGCCTCAGGTTCCTGTCTACTGAGACGTTCCAGCATCCCCTGTATGAGCTGTGTCAGTCAGAACGCCTTTTCCAAGATGCTCCACCACTTCCTCCTAGCTATGTGTGGCAAGTGCCACGATACATCGGATATCCTACCACCCGTGAGGGATTGCGCACTGTGAAACTGAGTTTTTATGAGAATGGAGGGTTTTTCAATCTGTTGGGGCAATCTATTGCACTCCCATAGAGATCTGTGCACCCTGGGAGGATTCTGCGGTTTCTATCACTCATAATCACATCCATTTCATAAACGTACAAATGGTTTGTGATGCCAATATATGCGCATGATAAATCTGTTTGCAGCATTTCCTGGAAATGCCCATGATTCATATATCTTGGCTAATTCCTCAGTGACTTGTGATTTCCAGGACAGGAGATTCCATGATGGATGGCTACTAGGCGGGTTATATAAACAAATATTTCCTAAATCAAAAATATTGAGAAATGTCAAAAAAGATCAATGTTTATAATATGCCATATATTAGGTGATACCCAGGATACCCACTGAGATCAGGATCAGGATACCCACTGAGACCATGGCTAATGACTCCTTTCAGGAGGATTGAGGGGCCTGCACAGGAGGCCTATAATAATGCCCACCAAAACGCACGGAGCGTCATTGAAAGGACATTTGGCATGCTCACGATGCGCTTCAGGTGTCTGGACAGGTCAGGTGGAGCGTTGCAGTATCAGAAACAGCTGTCCTTGTTGTACTGGTGTGTGCTATGTTGCACAATATGGCACTGAGTGATGGGACTTTGGTGGAGGAGGAAGAGGACACTGCTGTAGCCGCTGTCGATGTCCCAATAATCCACCCGGATGAATCTGAGGATGTTGGCACAGACGTCAGGGACAGGATTGTACAGCAGTATTTTTCAGGTAAGATGCGCGTGCATATATCACCCTTGCTATTGTGTGTTTACCTGCATATTACCTTTTGGGGTGACAGATACACCATGATTTCTCGGACACATATACTTCATTCATGCTGAAGAGCACTGCAAGAAAAATGCCATCCTGCAGCATGTACAATCCATACAATGCAGCAAAGGAATCACAGATGGCACGTCTTGATTGTTTTACTGCAGCAAATGGATTATACATGTTGCAGGCAGCATTTTAACATGTACCACACTCTGAGTGAAATAAATGTCTCCATAACAACATGGACCATGAGGCGCAACTAACTACATAGTGAAATGTCGATTAGCACAAAAGGAAAATACATATCTTTGAGGAGTAAAATGACGTTTATGCTGCACACGCAAGCAGCCTTCTGGACGGATGCTTGCACAGCACAAATGTGGCACCAAAAACTCATTTGGACTTCAAACTGGGTTACTTGACCACATCACCATGCTTACCACTTTGGCGAATGTGGAAATCCTGGCAATCACAACACCATCGAGTTGGTAATGCATATATTGATAAAATGTGTGTCTCAGCTGTTTGCTGAGTATCCCCTGATTAGATATTTATATGTAAGACATAGATCCAATAATGCCTTCAAAATGTGTCTCGTATAACTGCCATTAGACATCTGTCCTAAAAATCATAATAATTAGACTTGTCCCAGATAGGCTTATTTCAAAAGATCCTTTAGCTATTCATGCTGACATAGGTTCATATATTATTACATAGAAAATCGATCAAGCCTTTATTTTGAGTGATTTTCAAGTGCAGTCATGGAAGTGTAACTAATTTGTTTATTCCCCTCCGTAGATCTTGATACTGACTGACGCTGCTTAAGGGTGCAGTACATGACTTAACCACCACTACTATATAAGTAGACTTCTTTTTTATTTAAACAATACTTGCTACCCAAATGGTCACCGTCACGATGTTTGGCACTGGCAAATGATACCTATGATGTGACATGAACACAATAAACAGACATGTTATTCATACAATGCAATTTTATTGAAGAGATAGATCTTTTATTACTTCGATTTTTGTATTACTAAATAATATAAACGTATTAGGTAGAAAAAGTATTATGTTACACATGTCAATGTGACATACGAAGATACTTAAATGCAAGGAGGATTGATTACATGAAATGGAAATACATAGCAGATTCACAGAACCTAGAAAATTGTGCCCATTATATTTGTGACAGTATGTATGGATAATAGGCATGATATCCAGATCACTGAATGCACTTTTAATTTGCAGACGGGGACACAGAATAGGATTTTTTCCTCACTTGACAGACTATTGACACCTGTTTAATTTCTTTTGGCAACTTCACTGTACATACAAGAAATTAGCATGACAGTTTTGAAGAGTAAAACGTTTTCTTTACAATTAAAAATATTTGATCACAACATACACCTGTCTTTGTAATTGCTGTAATCCAGTTAGGTATAATAATGCATTTCAATAAGTGGAAATAAAATAGATCTTTGTTCGGACCTATTTAGAGGTAATATGGGGCACAGATTTTGGGGGTGGATGTGCATGATAGTTGAATGAATAGTCATACTATGACGAAGCGACTGTACCCTGAGTACCTCCATCCACGGGCTCTCTTCCATGTAACAGTCCCCGGAGCAATCTTTCCTAACAGCTCCCCAAAACTTTAACCGCAGCCTAAAGAATGAGGCTCACCGCTGGAAATCAAACAGCAGAATGCCAGTTTATTCATAAAGACACAGATACACAGGCAAGGCCAAACCCCATTTGCATACAACCAAACAGATAACATCACTGAACAGGACCTTCCAACAATGGACAATGGGACCTCCTGAGAGGAGAAGGGGGAGGGAGAAAGCAGGTAAAACAAAACATCTTCTATTAGAGAGAATTACACTATACAGGGAATAACACACAGACATCAGAAATCTTTTGTTTGCTGGCAGATGTTTAAAACTGAAAAGCAAAATATTTTTAAAAGGTCCACCAATTTCCCAATAGTCTCTTAAACGGTGGAGGGGCTTCCGTCACGACCATCTTCCAGGGACCACATAGTACAAGGAATAGGGGGTGGACCCCGCCTCAAATAGGTTTGTCGCCACACATACCATTATGGATGTCAAGGGCGTCCCAGGCAGATGCCAGAGAGGGCCCTTTATAGCATTCCTTTTTAAGCCCTTTAGGCAGGTTTGTGGTCTGCTGCAATATGCAGAATCCAGCACACCCACTACACACAGAAACAGAACAAGAGATGATAATACAGAATACAGACACAAGAGGGAGCCCTGCACTGGGTAAGATTTCTGAACTAATACAGATTACAGGGTTGGGGAAAACAATACAATACACAACAAGAGTATGCAAGAAATCACAACCTGGGAACCCAGTAGAAATTCAGAACCCTGCACTATGAATGAGGTCATTTATAATTGGCCTCTATCACACCTGAACTATGCTGCGGGTTAAATACAATGCAGACAAATACAGGACATAAACAAGAATGGTCCAGAAATACGCCAGTAGTCATGCACAGGAATATAGTATGCATGGTACAAGGAGCTGACAAGCGAGAGATCCAGAAAACATGCCAATAGGTCATACACATAAATAGCGTCTACAAAGTACAGGGTACAAGTAGCTAGCAAGAGAGAAATCCAGAAAACACGCCAATAGGTCATACACAGGAATATCGTGATACGTGGTACAGGGAATAGATAAGAGAATATACCAAAACAAGAGCCAGAAGTCATATACAGAAATATCTAAACCAAGGTCACTATAGCAGGTACTCAGGGAGAAAGACCTATCCTGGACCAGAGAACAAGTGCACTGCTGGCCATATAAATAGGGCAGGGCACGTCATGTGATCAAAGACTATCAGCCACAGGGGAGATGGTCTGCAGTGGCTAAGCCCAAGAATCTACCAGAGCTGATGAGCTCCGCTCTCACCACCAGGGGGCTTGGCAGGAACCAGCGGAAACGTGACAATGGAGGTATGAAGCTGGGATCCACAGGAAAATATAATGGCATTACTATAGGAAAGCATTACGATCTGTCATGCACATGTCCCCACATGTTAATTGTACCTCAAGATATGCCAAACATGTAATGGAAGATACACATGCGCTAAATTGCGTATATGTTGCAATGGTCATGTTATAATGGGACAGGTCATATACAGAATTTGGAATTTAAATCCAGTAGCATTGGATGTGTAAAGTTAATATTTTCCTATTGTCTCATTGGTCTTGCAACATGTTGGATAGCTGTCTCACATAATTATTAACAATGATGAATAGGGACACAGTAGCAGCATGTAAAAAATTATTAAAGGCAAAGCGGAAGAGAACTATCCCAAAAATGGGATAAGAAAAAATATGAGGAATTGGAACAAGGAAAAAAAAAATTATTCTACATAGATGTATATGTATTCCGAAACGCATTGGGTGAGCTGTGTCTATGCTGCAGCGGAGGAGAAAGCTGAAGCCAATGCAGCTGGAGGGAAGGGAGGGGATGCTATTGTGGACTGTGTGCCATTCAGGGAAAGGAACAGGTGTGGGGATTGTGGTGGTGACTGATAATCCACAGGCTGCGCAATTGGCCTGGTGAATGGGATGTATTCTTCGTCCCCCAGGAGATCGAGGAAGGATTGTGCGCTGTTGTAGCTCAAGTCCTCCTCCTGGGGGTGCAAAGGTGTGATGGTGTATCTGTGAAAAGAAGATAGAGTCTATTTACTACAATGCCAAAATCACACTTGAATCTAATCTGGATGTGCTGAAACCTAAGAAAAGGTTCACAGACACACGTGCAAAAAAGAAAATCAAACAAGTAATAAAAAATGTATTTAAAAAGTGACAAAAGATATGAGGAATTGTTTTAAAAAACATGGGAAAAAAAACATAAGAATAAGAAAAAAGAAAAACAGAGCAAAAAATACAGGAGAAACCATGGGCAAAAAAAAATTTTTTAGTTTACGTTAGATCTAGATTTGTTTTGTGCGACCAGATGTTTTTGGACTATATTTCCCATGATGCCCTTTGGAGCATGTGAGTGACTGAACATCCTGGAAGATGTGGTTCGAAAACATGTGAAGGCGCAAAGTTGCATGACATTAAACACATTCATTTTATTTTATTTATATCTAAAAGTATTTTACCGGGAAGGATACTTTGAAATTTCTCTACTTTTGAAGTCTCACACACGGGTGTCGTAGGCCTTGCTCCAGTGTCAATTCTGGGTTGAATGCCCCACACTGCGACCTCAGAGATTCTCTTGTTTAACCTCTCCTCCTGAGCGTACAAGTAGACCCTTGGAGGAGCCACCACTCGTCCTCCTTGCCTCCCGCCGCTCCCTCTCCATCTTGGCCTTCAGCTTCCTCTTACAGTCTTGGTACCGGTGTTTTATGGACTGCAGGCTCCAGTTCCTCCCAAGCGCACAGACAGCTTGTTGGATTTCCTACCACAGGCATAGCCGCAGGTTCCCAGACAGGGACAGGTTATGCAGCCAGTGTGCCGTCTCCATGTAGGCCTCTTTCTCCAGGGTGTATTTCTTCTCCGGGATACGTCCTCTGGAGGAGCCCTGTGACTCCTGTGTCCTGGAGTGCGATGGCACACTGTCTCCCTGCCGCGTCCCTTGCCCAGAAGCTCTACTTTGGCTAGATAGGCATGGCCTGTTTCTGTCACTTTCCTTCCTACACCTCCTCTCCCTGTCACCTCTCTCCTCCCCCTCAACCTTAGTTTCATACACCACTCCTTCTCTCCATCTCTCCAGCACTCTTCTCACCTCCTCCTCCCTCCATCTCCACTTCCAACACCCTCCATAACTAGTGGTGCCTCATCCATATGTGCAGATGGGACAGCACCCTACCATATTATTTGGAATAAAATAAATAAATAAATATAAAAAATATTTTTTTATTCTGTTATTTTTGTTGTGTCAGTTAACATGTGATTGATTGATAAAATGTGTTATGTTCCCTTAAGCAGTGTCATTGTCTCCTCAACAGAGAAAGGTTACGTGATTATTTGTCTTTGACCTGCGTCCAGAAATCTGATAAGGGCTCTAGGGGAGATCCTAGAAACAGGAACCTCAGCTGTACCTCATCCCCCCTGCTTCTGGCTAATTGAGCACTGCCAGGTGTCAAACAAGCACCCCAAAGCTGAGGCTTGTGTGCAGATTTCATCTTCTCCACACACCAATTGCCTGTCTTAACCCCTTAATGACAGAAAACGCACCCAATATTTACCTTAATGTGTTAAATACAAATACAATAATAAATAAGTGTGCAATAGTAAACAGGATTTCTTTCTTTCAAACACTGAAGTTTTGTGTACTCAGAGTTATTTAAAATAAAATGGATGAGATCAGTGTATAGTTTTTATTTTTAGCAAATAATAATATCACTTTTTTTACTTTTAGATTTTTTTATAGGGAATGTTTTATGTACACATTTTGTGGTTAATTTCTGGATTACACTTGTAATCATTGAATTTATGGCCATTTTATTTGCCTCACTAATAGGAATATGTCTATAAGGTTTATTCCCTATATATGGAATAGTCCACATATTTTGGAGGTAGTAGTTCCATATAGACATATTCCTATTCCTGATCAAAAACATTAATGTTTCCAGTCTGGTGCCCCACCAACTTTAAATCTCACCTTGCTTTCCACTGTTCATAACAGCCAGTAAGCAGAAAAATGCTAACAGGGTAGAATACACAGGGTAAGGGGACAGGCGGGTTACAAGAGGGGGCAAGGTCCAGATAATGACAGGGGTGCATGTGATGTGTAGTGACGTGTGGGCCTATGTGTATGTCTGTATTATGTGGCTATGTGCGATTTGTATTTACTTGTAATGAAGGGTTAATGTAATATGTAGTGAAAGGGATAACAGAGATTACAAGATAGGACGAAACAACACTCCTTCCTATGCTTGCAAACTGCACTCCACACCCTCTATACTCACGATTAACCACCAAATATCTGGGGACTTGTGTCTGACTGACCCTGGAAAGTGCGATCACAGTCACTGTGTTGTACGCGCAGACAATATTTATTGCGCCTGGACAGGTGGGGGTAGGCAAGGACAAGGCCAGAATTCGTAATAAACCGGTCAAAAGCTGCGTGTGTACCCTTGATTGGGCTTGGCAATGCAAAATGTAGCGTCTCGCTGTGTAACGTAACTGACGCTGGCACTAACTGGTGCTAACATTTACCACCTCATGCTAATTTTTAGCCATAGCATCTGCCTTTTAGAGTTAACTATGGAATAGGGCCCGTAATGTTAGCCAGTGGGATGAAAGAATTTGGCCCTAACATTTTAGCTGAGTCAGTACTGGATTAAGGACATGGGGGCTTGTTATTGGCTGTGTCTTTGGCACATCCTCGCAGCTCCATTGTGCCTATTCATCTCTCATTCCATTATGTCACTACCACATTTCTCTCAATATCATTGTGTTGGTGGTAATTGATCCTGAAATAGATATTTTTTCTACTGGGCCTATTTTGGAGCATAGGCCTAGAACTGATGCTCCAATAGCCCCCATGTTAATCCAGCCCAGGTTAAAAGTGAAAGCAATGAGACATATTTTATAATTTAACTTTTCTAGAGGAAAGCCAATTCATACAAATCATAATAGCACAACTGCAGCTAAATCCTAAGCTATCTTCCAAATGTAAGATTGATTTTTCCTTGATTTTGTAGGCACATTCCAAAATCATTTGGACCCCAGTATCTCCCAATCAGTAGCAAGTAAAAGGTCATGTTTGGTGTCATTGGAAAAGCCAGAGCATGGCCTTTCCAATAATATTGAAAATGACCAGGTTATGTGTAAAATAAAAATAAATACTTTTTTAATAAAATAAAAAAAATTATAATGCACTACTATTGTTCACTTTTCAATTATAATGTTAACAATGATGCTGCACTAACTTACCTTGTCATTTCCCACAATGCCAGCAAATTTGGAGGCGATTGCACTATGCGTTATTATGCATTGGTTCATCGAAAAGCTAAACCGCTGCACTGTTGTGAGGTGCTGTGGGGGAACTTTAGAAACTTGTGTCTCTGATTTTTACACCGCACAAGGTCAAGTTAGATGTCAATAGAAAGGTCAGAGTCTGGCATTTCCAACTATAGCAATAATGACCAAAATTATATTTTTATTTCCTTTTCTCATTTCTAAGGCTGTGGCATTATGTGCCTTTACATGTAAGGCAAACAATTCCACTGTCCTAACTCAGCTTCTCATTTCCCATGCCGGGACCAAATGTGGAGGTGATGGAAGAAAGCGTTATTACTCATTGGTCCACCTAAACACACAACCGCCAGACCACTGTGAGGAGAGTGGGGGACTTTGGACCACTGTATTTCCATTCTTTACAACGTACAAAGTCATGTTAGATGTCATTGGACAGGTCAGAGTCTGGCCTTTCTAATGATACCAAACATGACGATGTACAATGTAAAAGAAAAACCCCTACAAAACAAATCTAAAAGACTTTTAAAAGAAATTGTTCCAAAGCTATTTGTCACAAAAAATGAGCTATACCACTACCATTACTTACCTTCTCATTTCCCACGCCGCAAGCAAGCTCAGTGTTTTATACATAGGCATTTTATTCATAAAACACAATGCACCAAAATACAAGTGAAATATTTAGTTTTTTCAGTTTTAGTTAAAATCGCATATTTTCTCAGAAAAATAAAGCAACAGGTTCCCCTTTCCATTTTTTTTTAACAAGAGCGCCCCATAGAATATATAACCACAAAGGTTTGGATGAGAAAATATAATATAAAAAAATATATATTTTACACGCTGTAAATGATTGAGATCTGAATGGAAATTTAAATTTTCGCACATTTTTTGTTATAGCATTCTGACAGGACATGACATATACATGTAATAATGATATATTGTGAATCTGCAAAATCCCGTTGAAAATAAGGATATATAATTTGTCTGGGTCCTACAATAAAACTTGACTTTAAGTCGCTTTTAAACTGATGGGCTAAATGATGGGCTAAATTACAATCTGTGCATTAAAACGCGGCCGCAAGGGAGGAAAACCTGCGCCCGCAGTTTTCCCCCTTGCGCCTGCGTTTTAACGCCGGATTACAATGCTGAGCGCAGCCGCGAGCATCCACTCGATGGAGTCCATAAGACTCCATTGAGTTCCCCCCTGCCTGTCACATGACCAGTCGGATCTTGCCTCGCGAGATCCGGCCGGTCCGCGTAGTGATACGCAGGGAGAGACTGGGGGGACTCTTCCCCAGTCTTTCCCGGCTCCCGCCGGCCGGAGGAGACGGTTGGAGCCGTGGTCCTCGCTGTGGGACAGAGGGTGAGTATGCGCTTCATTTTTTAATTTTTGAAGCTGGTGTTAACAGATTCTGCAAAAGCGGAATCCGTTAACACCAAGCCCTGGCTGTGGTTAACTTTTCACTAACCACAGCCAGACGTTAACAGCGCTGGGACTTTGTAATTCAGCGCTGATTAACACTTTTCACTCCCCATGTTAAGCATAGGGAGCACAGAGTACAGTAACCTCGCACTAAAAAGCGCAAGGTACCAAACGCAAACGGGTTTCTTAACCTGTTTGCGTTTGGATTGTAATATGCGGTAAACACCGCAGCAAACGTTAATGCTCACGCAAGTGAGCGTTAACGTTTGCGTGATGATTGTAATTTAGCCCGATGAGTTCAAAACGTTCAAAGTGAGCTCACCACACAGCAGTGAAATGGCTCAGCAGTGAAGATTTTAAACCCGTTGAATTGAATCACCAAAAATCAGGGCACTTCGCTGACTCATCGGGACAGTTTGGCATTCTGTGAATAGATTAACCATTACGTCTCCATGGGTTGAAGATCACCGAACTGTGGTAAACTGCACTGTATTTCGCCGTCAATTCACCAGTATTTGGCGAGTTGACAGTTTAGCGAATAGAAGAACTGCCACGAAATTGCACCGTATGGTGAAATTTGGTGGCAAGTTGGCGCTTAGTGAATAACCCCATCTAACTGTGATGAGTGATCTCTCTGTGTCTCGTTTTTCAGTGACACTTGAATAATAGACATACAAAGTTACTGGTGGTGATCAGGTTTGGTTAAAAAGCATTGTGACTCTCTTTAGTGAAAACTAGAATTTTATTTTTATAGATTTTTAAAAAAAAAATTAAAGTCAGTTTCCCCTGCTGATGACATAATTATTTAACACCGTATGTCCCTGGCTTGTGTCTCTACAGTTGTTAAACCTCATGATTAACTCATCTATGGAAAACCACCAGCTGGATCAAATTCACTTTTAAGTTACATAGAAGAATAGGGTTTTGAGAGGTCTGTAATTAATTTATGAAGCACCAGTTTATTGTTCTGTGCCAGGGTATCACCGATGGGCAGGTACATAAAAAGGAATTCCATTGGGCAGACCCACAGCTTATCCATACCTTTCACTTCCAGAATCCCAAAGTTTGTCTGCATGGCCATTTTGGAAATTGCACATCACATATCAAAAAAGACTGTATCAGCATTGTGGGAGCCTATTAATCCATCACTCCGAACGTTGCAGATGTGACGTTTACACTGCAAAATAACTTATTGTACTGAATTGCATCCCTGTGTGCCTCCTTGAGGACATTTATGGAAACACAAAACAGGCCAGAGAGGAAACTTTTTTTTTTTAAAAAAAAAGATAAGAAAAGAAAATCATGAACTGAAATCTTTATTTCCATAATCCAGACTATCATAACAATGCAGCCAGGTTTCAATAAATAAAATAATATCTATATGTATATATTTATATATTTATCTGTATGTATATCCTTTACAGGGAGCAGAGCTTTGCTGCACATAGAAGACACAAGACTAAGATAAAAATGAGGGAAAGCTAGGCAGGTGGTACAGAAGGGGGTAAGACATACATGGCCTGCCTCTAATCATGACATGATGTGTAAACGCTGAAGCTAAGTGAAATACATTTACATCGGTTTTCGAACAAAACTTTAAAAATGAGTATTGAATTTTTTTTAATGCAATCACAAATGACCTACAGATATTGTGCAAGTAGACTGCATCTTGACGTATCTATTATTAATGCACGTTCTTATGAGATGGCTTTATTATCGTTATCACTCTTTTAATTTTTTTTGAGATTTTACAGTTCTTTCTGCTATTGCCCCTTTGGTTGCTCAATCCTCTCCCTGACTGGCTCAATAGGTCTCCTACCACTTACTTGTCCCACCCACCACCATTCCAGTTCTACTTGTGTAAGGCTCTTTTATGCGCATGTGTGAATGGATGGACATTACGAGTCTAACATGCTACTGTCTATGGCAAAAACACCTAAGTAGAAACTTAAGATAAACATTTTCAGCTTATCATATAACTGGCAGTTTGATATATTTATTTTATATGTGTGGTGTTCCATATTTTACAACTGTGTCCTCAGTGTAGAGAAATTGTGCTTTAATAGCCTGTTGTAGGTCATGTCAAAGTACTGTAATGCAAGAGATATATAGGCCGAACAAAACAAAGTTTACCCCTTGTTTGAGATGCTTTGAGAGGTATCAGCTATACCCTCATAAGGAGGCGTAAGTAGGACAACACGGTCACCATGGTTGCTTTATCTCTCATGCAGTGGAGAAGTCCTTGGTATTAAGCACTGGCCATTCTTTTTGGGTGATAGCTGTCTGATTTGCATATGGTTCTGTCTTCTCTGTAATGACACCATTATGCTAAAACTTTATGGGACCTGAGTGGAGACCGACCGATTAGCCGCTGCTCATTCTCAGTGGTCTCATAAGCTTGTTTTTGTTCACTGTGACATATATAGGTTGGCATAGCTAGAATGCCAGGTATAGCCTGCTGACAGCCAGATTTAATCTGCCCATGACCTGACCCGACTTGAAAAAGGATTTGATTGCATTTAATAGAAACATAGAAAAATGTCGGCAGATCTAGTCTGCCCAATTACATGGATACTTTACCTGGATTTATCTTTTGTTTAGGATAGCCTTATGCCTATCCCATGCCTGCTTAAATTCAATTACTGTTTTGGCCTCTACCACTTCAACTGGAAGGCTGTTCCAAGAGATCAGAGTTAACGCAGTAGGCAAGATGGCTATAGAGTCAAGGAGCTATGAATACTGGGTGCCTCACTCTGTATAACACAATGGCAGTGGGAGTCATCTAGAAGTGAGGGGAATAGTTAAACCGTGGCAAGTGCTTGCCTGCAGTAGGTTATTTAGCATAAAAGGTTTTAAAGACAATTTGCATTATTGGATATGATTCATCCTAATGAAAGAACGCAGGGATTACAGCACAAGAGAAATGACTGCAAGTTGCTGACGCATGCTTCTTAAAAATCAGTTAAAAGGAATGGTTGGGGGCATCTCGAGGAAGAGGTGTTGCTATCAGCAAGTGCTGGGTTTTACTATGGACTTGGTTCCACAGGAGACACTTAACATTGAATTGAAGGCTCATTATTTCATGGTTGGGGTTGAGTTAATGCAAATGTAATTGATAATTGATATGATCGCATTATCGCTGATATTCTCAAAGTTTTTTCCAGCTATTTCCCATACTTAGTTGTTAAATCAAATTCCCATATCTCAAATTATGTTTTTTTCAGCATTATATTTACTCTCCCTTGTTCACTTGGTTCTTTATTCAGTTTATATCTTTTTTTTCCCCTTTTTCTCCTTTTTTTCTCTACCTGCTGTTTCCTTTTAAGGTTACTGAACCTCAATCTCACATGCACATGCTGGGAGTCCAGGATGAGGGAGCTAAACCACAACATGAGCATATGTTAGGCTAATTCTTTTTCTGTGGGTTTCTTACACCACAATAGGTGTGTCAGAGAATACAGAACTTATGGATCCAGGGTCTGACAACTTCCTGTGAGGTGAGGATGGCTGAAAGTGCGAACCCTTTATCCCTGGTGCATCCTGTGAACCATTAGGCTTCAGTTTGCCATTCTGACCTCGGAGATCTCCAGGGGGTTCGAGGAAGGCCACGTGACGACTAAGAGCAGCCTTGTCACTAGTGGTTTCATGGTTGGGGGTGGCACTAAGAACCGAAGAGTGGATGCTCTCCCTGTCCTCTCCTTGTCCTTTATTGCCTGGTTGGCACCAGCATCGACATGGTGTAAGATAAAGGTATATTAGTACAAGGATGACACTAGCCACACATCCCACCAGTGTTGTGTATGCTGTGTTTAGAGTCTCCTGGTGCACATGCTGTGTAAAGTTGAAGACACTAAGTGTCACGTATAAAGTCTCATTCAGGAACTTGCCATGTGCATAGCATGTGTATGTCCCCCTGTCCTCCACACGGATTGGTCTAATCTGTAGACTGCCATTACTCAGCACAGATACACTGCGGTTACTTGGACTCTCTCCGGGGTCTGTTAACACCAGTTCATTGCCAGGAGTGACCCACACCTGAGTCATGCCCCTTAGTTTAGTGTCACAATTCAAGGTGACGGTCTCCCCCAGATATGCCTCCAAGCCTGCCTCCCGCACTACACTACAGTTGAGCCCATCGCTGCCATTGAGAGAGAACACACTGATAGTGTTAACCTTGTTCTGAGAGATGAGTCTGCATTTCAATTCATCTCGGAAATCCACTGTAGAAGAGAGTTTCCGGACATGCCAATTCCACAACAGTCCATACAATTCACAATCACAAGTCAGGGGATTGCCATGTAAGTAAAGACCATTACTAATCCAAGCAGGTAATGTGCGAAGCTGTGACACTGGCAGGTTCTTGATCTCATTGTAGGATACGTCTAGAAGTGCTAACTCAGGCAATTTCTCCCCATCCTTTACCAATTCCATAGGAAAGCGTGTCAAGTGGTTCTGGCTCAGGTAGAGCTTTTGCAAGAGATGCATTTCATCGAAAGCACTGCGATCAATATGTGTGATTGCGTTCTTATAGAGAAGAAGCACCTCCAGATTTTCCAGAGCGCTGAAGGCATTCTCCTCCAGTGAGTGCAGCTTATTACTGGACAGATCTAGGTGACGTAGATTTGGGGTCAAGGAGAAAGCGTCAGCAGATACAAATGTGATAGAATTGTGAGAAAGAAGAAATGTGTGCAGCTTCTTCAGAGGTACTGGAGTCCACTCTGCCCGCAGGCGAACTATATTATTGTGACTGAGGTCCAACATTGATGTGTAGCTGGGAAGACCACTGGGCACCAGCGTCAGTTCTTTTTTGGAACAACTGATAATGTCGCTGGCACAAACACAGCTACTCTGACAGTTAAGAGGAGATGCTTCTGATTTCATCACAGCCATCCACAGCAGACAAAGACTGAAGGCCCACAAATGTTGAAACCAGTGGTCACAGTGGATCATCATAGTGAGAATAGGAAAACAGGCAATACCAGACCACGTTTAGGACACTGCTCCTGCAGAAGCCAGGAAAACAGAGACACCTTGCACATAGTCACGTCTCTTTGCTCCAAGAAGAGAATCTGGCCTTTTGAGAGTCGACTGAGAAGACTGTATCAGCCCATGGTTCTGAGCAAGAAACGCACCCTTTTCTATCCTTTCTTAAAGTGGAATCTTGGGATCAAATCAAGTGCAAGTAGTGTGCATTGTCGCTGGACTTCAGGTGTAATAGAGAAGAAACCATGATATCCATTAAAATATTCCCCTGAAAAAAAAAACAGTGTTGTAAGAAAGGACAGAAAAAGGAGTTCTAATGCCCATATTCTTGTTCCAGCTTTATCTCTAGGGTATGATAAACAAAAGGAATAAATTACAAAGTATCAGAACTAGGGAAATTAGTCACTGGGAACCAAGAGAAAGGCTAATCTCAATTTAGCCAGATAACAAATATTTATAAAGATCAAAGTACACCAAAAAGAAGATAACCAGTTAATTTATTTTATATGCCTAAAGTAAAAATAGTGTAGCTATATGAATATAAATATATGATATAGCAATGACATCTTTGATTACAGAAAGATCTTTATTTAAATTGCACACATATAATTTATGCAAATCAGGAACCGTCTGCAAAATAAAAAATATACAAGCAGTTACACACCTTAATCACTTTAGATGTTTAAATTGGTCAGGTTTCATGGAGTCCATCCCCTGTTTTGGAGATGTTCACACACTCTCAGGGTTATTCAGAGAGAATCGGAAAAAGTCACCGCACGTTCGGTGACTTTTCGTTCCCTGCAATTCGGCGTGATTCGGTGATGCTAGTTCGCCGACACTGCGGTGTATTCAGCAAGCACCACAGGGCCGCCATACTAAAACGAAAACCCGCCGCAAAACCGACGAACACTCACTGCAAAACCCACCGAACACTCACCGAAACCCACAGAAACAGTTGGATTAACCACGCCGAACACGCAGGAGAAACCCGACTAGCCGCCGATCACAGCGCAGAGCAGCCGCCGTAAAAACTCGACACGCAGACAAATGAGGTGAAAAACCCCTCCAAAAAACAGTACGCTTGAAAGTTTAAAATATGAAATGCTGTTTGCAAAAAAAATGCTGAACGAAAATGCCTGGAGTTTACACATAAGATCCAATGAAGGATAATAAAAAGGGCAGTTACAGTAAAAAGAAAAGACGATTTAAAAAAATCTAAAACATGCCTAAATGCCTAAAAAATGCCTAACAGATCCTAAAAAATCTATCGATAAAGAGACTTTTTACTGCAGAATATAATATTAAACAGTTTATTAGATTGAATTAAAACGGGAATATTTTTAACATTGAAGCCTATGGGATTCTCCTGAAGAAATCTGTCGAATGAGACGACTGAACAGCAGGGCATTTCGGCAACTTTTCCCTGCTGTTTTGTGTTCTCTGGATAGACGAAGCATTGCTTCTCTATGGGGATTTCCCCCCCATAGAACAGGCACCAAACAGGCACCGTATGTGCAGGCAATTCGCCAACATTTGGCGAACTGCCTACTCTCTGAATAGCCGTATGGCCAGGAAAGGTAACTGTATGATGAATTTCAGTGTTCGGTTACCTTTCGGCCACAATTCGGATCTCTTTGAATAACCCTGTCTGTGGGCTGGCATCATCGTCTCTTGAGAACCCTCTCAGTAGTGAGCAATCTGAGAGAAGGTGTCAGTGCGCGGCTCTTACTTACTCTTACTTTGGACCTCCGGAATCGAATGGACTAGAAGGTCATATGAGGTATCAATGAAAAGGCCAACAATAACAACAAACATGACCAGGTTTGATATAAAAAATTAAATAAAGAAAAAAATATTTTTCTTTAACCCCTTAACGCCGCAGGACGTACATTTACGCCCTGCATTAGGCGGACTTTGGCGCCGCAGGACGTAAATGTACGTCCTCGGCGTTTTCAGCCCCCCCAGGAGATACTCACCTCCTCCAGCGGCTCCCACGCTGATCTGAGTCCCACGGAGTCAGATCGGCAGGGTTTCTTCCTCCGGCGCACTGACGTCATCGCGCCGGGGGCGCGATGACGTCAGTTTCAGGCGTCCCCCCCCCCCGCCGGAGCAGGGGAAGCGCCTGGAGGGGCGGGATCCTTCGGATCCCTCTATCTCCCCATCGCCGGGGGCTACAAGGCTGTGGCCAGCATCGCTGGAACGGTCACAGCCTGACCTTTCCAGCGATGTATTGGGGTTAACCCATGAGTTGCCAGGTCGCGACCGGGCACTAATTTGTGCCCGATCGCGGCCTATTTCCGGTGGGGGCCGCCATCTTGGATGGCAGCCCCCACCTCTGGGTCCCCCCCGCGTCAACTGACTCATCGCGCCACGCGCGATGATGTCAGTTAACTGGGGAAGCCCCTAGCTGCAAAGGGATTTCCTATGGAAATCCCTTGCAGGAGATAGGGGGGTTCTTTGAACCCCTTTATCTCCTGATCGGTGGCAGCTAGGGGGTCATGCCTGATATCGATGGAAAGGTCTGAGCATGGCCTTTCCAACGATATCAAGCAGGACAATAAAAAAAGTTAAATAAAAGTGTATAAAAATAAAAAAACAATTAATTAATTAAAAAATAAAAACGTGCTTTTTTTTTGATGCAGCATTATTGTTCACATTTCGATTATAATGTGAACAATGATGCTTCACCAATGATTTTTTTTTGGGGGGTTTAGCTAAAATCACGTAATTTCCCCCCCCCCCCCACCCAAAAAAAAAAAAAAAAAAAAAAAAAAAAAAGGGTTCCCAAGTCTACCCCATAGAATATAACCGCAAAGGATCGGATAATAAAATGTGAAAAAAAAACACTTTATACACTGTGGATGATTGAAATTTTATTGAAAATTCACAATTTTTTACATTTTTTGTTATAGCATTCTGGCAGGACATGACGTTTATATATAATTATGATATATTATTAATCTTCCGAGTCTGCCGGAAAGAACGATATATAATTTGTCTGGTTGGTATAATAATATGTGACTTAAAACCGCGTTTAAACATGATGAGCAAAAACTTCAGCAAACTTCACTTCCGAAAGAGCGCCTAAGTTGTAAAATTACTCCCGTCCTTAAGGGGTTAATGCTGCACTGTTGTTCACTTTTCAATTATATAGTAAACAATGACGCTGCACTGATTTAACCCCTTAAGGACGCAGGGGTGGCGCCCTTAAGGGGTCGATTTCGCCGGCGAGGCGTACAGGTACGCCTCGCCGACAGGTGCCGTTGCGCAGCAATGATTCCGAGCCCTCCCCGCAGCCGGCGCGCAGTGCGCGTCATTGGCTGCAGGGGACGGCCTGATTTCAGGCCGTCCCTGTGCAGCCAATGACGCGCGCCACGAGTCAGCGCGCGCAGGCTGCGGGGAGGGGCCGAGGCGGCCCCATTGAAGACAGAGGGGCGTACCTGTACGCCCCGCGTCTTCAAAGCCTGCCCGCCGCCAGGACATCATGGAACTTCCTGCGGCGTTAAAGGGTTAACCTCTCATTGGGCATGTTGCTAGCATGTTTTCAGGTGATGGCACAATGCATTATTGCAATGTGTTATTATGCTTTGGTCCATCTAAAACACAAGCCGCCACCCTGCTGAGAGGAGAGCGGGGGTCTTTCGCAATCCATTGTTTACATCCTAGAAGGTCACATTAGGTGTCACTGGACAGATCGGAGTCTGTCCTTTTCAATGATACCAAACATGACTATGTAATGTGTCAAAAAAATAAATAACGATTTATGAAAAATAAAAGGATTTTTTGTTTTTGTTCCAAAGGAACGGAATTGTCTATATGTCACATATAAAATGAGCAATTACTCACCTTCCCATTTCCCACACTGGGAGCAAGTTCGGTATTTTATACACAGTCAAATTATTTATAAAACACAAACGTCCTAAACACAGGCACAAAACTTACAGGGTTATTCAGAGAGCGTGAAAAGCAGGAGAATGACTGGAGAATGAAAAATTCTAGGTCAAAATAGCCGATTTGGAAAGTGAGATGAAAGGGAGAATTTTTCTGGTTTGGCTATTTTGACCTAGAATTTTTCATTCTCCAGTCATTCTCCTGCTTTTCACGCTCTCTGAATAACCCTGTTAGTTTTTTCCATTTTCGGCTAAAATTGCATATTTTGTTAGAAAATGCAGTATCGGGTTCCCATTTCTAATATTTTTTTAAACAAGAGTACCCCATAAAATATATATCCACAAAGGTTTGGATGATATAATGTGGAAAGATAATTTTATACACTGAAAATTATTGACATTCAAATGGAAATGTACAATTTTTTTTCCATTTTTTGTTGTAGCATTCTGATGTGACAACACATATACACATAATACCAATATATTTTGACTCTTCTGTGTCCACTGAAAATAAGTACATATCATTTGTCTAGGTCCTATAATACAACACGACTTTCACACACGTTTAAACATGATGAGCACAAAACAGTCAAAATAAGCTTAGCACACGGCTGAAATGGCTCAGCAGGGAAAGGGGTTAAAAGCAGGGTTGACATGGAGCCACAGGAGCTACCTGGACCCTAGATTTGTCAGGCCTTAGACTTTTGACTAGTCGACTTTAGAAACAGCGCTAACTGCTTGTATATCTCTTTTTTTTTCTTTCATTTTGCAACCTGTTGCTGATTTGCATTTTAACAGCACATGTTGATATGTGCTTCCCCAATAACACTTGGGGTTCTCCAACCAAGTATGAGCTGTCTACTCACTTTGCCATTTTCTAGCTTTCATTCATAATGAGTGTAATCATTAACTGGGTTTTTGCCCATCTGCGCTCATTTCTATATAATTCCTTGTGAAACAAAACACAATCAGAGGTTTTGGTTTTCTTGAAAGGCCATTGACGTTTAAGCTCACCTGCCCCATCAAACCCACCATTCTGTCTCTTAGCTGGGAAGCAGTAATAAGGCATTTTCTGCTTATATAGAATCCATTCCGTTATCAGGAGCAAGTGAATGTTTTAATTTTATCAGCATAATGTGCCATTTAACTAGTTATTAATTACTAATTACAGAGTGCATACACATACATAGTCTAACAACATATAACTCTTTCACTATATGTCACTATATGTCTATATTCTATGCTTGCATAGCAACATTGGATGAAAAGATACATACATACAGAACAAACGGTGTTGCGTCCATGCCCACCAGGACGAATGCAACGACCATGAGTAACAACCCAGTTCATGTATTAAGCAAAACAAGAAAAAAGTGTCATCTGCGCTCATTTCTATATAATTCCTTGTGAAACAAAACACAATCAGAGGTTTTGGTTTTCTTGAAAGGCCATTGACGTTTAAGCTCACCTGCCCCATCAATTCAAACCCACCATTCTGTCTCTTAGCTGGGAAGCAGTATGTAGTTGTTCAGAAGAGATGCTTATGGTTACATAAGGTAGGACTCACCTTACCAAGAGGTGCCTTGACGGGGCAGGTGAGCTTAAACTTCAATGGCCATTCAAGTAAACCAAAACCTCTTATTGTGTTTTGTTTCACAAGGAATTATATAGAAATGAGCGCAGATGACACTTTTTTCTTGTTATTGGTTGAAAAGGGACCACAGTCCATCAAGTTCGACCTTCCACACATCCCAATGTCTGCTGTTGATCCAAAAGAGGGATAAAAAAACCAACTTCTTAGTGCATTTTCCAATTGTGTCCAAAAATGGGAAAAAAACCCTTCTTGATTCTATATCAGTCTCCTTGGATCAACATGCAATGCTTTTAAATTTAAATTCTGAGTTACGTCTCATCTGGTTTACTTATATAGCCATCCGTGTTAAAACATCCCATACATACCCCTATTAACTCACGTAGCTATTCTGCAACATATCTACACATCCTCTAATTATTAGATTAACACCCCTGGTACACGGAAGCATAATTTAGCATCGCACTTCTGAAACGTGCCCGCACTCGCTTGTCTCTGTGCCATATACAGAATGTTATACACAGTGTGAATTACCAACCATTAGTTTACAGACAGCTCGTACTCAGTGTTTACACACACAGCTGTCTCTCTGTATGTTGCATAAACGCAAATATGTCTCGGGACTCTAATTACACTGATTATAGAGCAATACAACACACACATACACTAACATTCGCGATGCCACATATCTGTATATATACGTGTATGAGAGCATATACATACACAGAAGCACACACAAATGCAGACACATACAGGGTTATTCAGAGAGAAGTGAAAAGCAGGGGAATGGCTGGAGAAGTGAAAATTCTAGGTCAAAATAGCCAAACCAGAAAAATTCTCCCATTTATCTCACTTTCAAAATCGGCTATTTGGTCTAGATTGTTCTCTTCTCCTGCCATTCTCCTGCTTTTCACCTCTCTCTGAATAACCTTGATACACTCACATGTTATCTCTATTCTATATCTTGAGCAGGATCCTCTTTTCCTATAAGTATCCATGTGTCAAACTTGTTTGTTATTTTTTGTTTATTTTATCCAACACATTGTACGGAGCTGCGGAATGTCTTAGCGCTTTATAAATAATAATAATAAAAAACCAAATAAAAATAAATTGCAGCAAAAAAACTAAACTCACCTTAAATCTAAATTTTTTGCAAATCACAGATATGAAAAAAAATCAGTGAATATATGCCCAGCAAATTGTGTCCGAGATGGGGTGTTCTCCGAATATCAGTGTTTATTAATTGGAATGAAGGACAAATGCATTAATATTTATATTTAAGAGCAGCACTGCGTAGGATTAGAGGCAAGGCTTACTACGTTCCTGCTATATATTCCTAGATTCAAATTTTTGGACAAAAGGTTACAGGAGATCTCCGGTTTGTTATACCAAGAAACATAAACAACCAGTGATTCAGCTGTATTTTCTATGACATGTTCAAATTCTTTCAATACATGAGCTTGTATGTGTGTATGTGTATGAAAAAGAAAAAGCAGCCATGGATTAGAATATGAAATATAACTTGTATATTAGAAGTAAACGCCTGTTCATTGTTGAAGAGACCTTCCACTGCGCCTACATATTACTGTAAATAGTTTGGTACAGCCTTAGGTCACAAAATGACATGCATATTTAAAAATAGAGTGCTGTAATACATGAATATATAGAAATATTTATTGTGTGTGTGTATGTGTATTTGTGTACAAGTATGAATGTACCCTCGTATGAGCATTTAGATATGTGTGTTTATGTGTGTATATATATGCGTGTGTGTGTGTATATATATATATATATATATATGCCTGTGTATGTTTATGTGTGTGTGTATATATATATATATATATATATATGTCTGTGTACATGTGTGAGTATGTATATATATATATATTAAAAAATATATATACCTGTGTATGTTTATGTGTATGTGTATAAATATATATATGTCTGTGTACATGTGTGTATATATATATTATATATATATATATATACCTGTGGGTATATATATATATGTCTGTGTACATGTGTGTATATATATGCCTGTGTGTGTATGTTTATGTGTACATGTCTGTGTACATGTGTGTGTATATATATATATATATATATATAAAATCAGAGTATATATCTGGACTAACACGGCTTACCAAATCTACTATATATATATATATATATATATATATATATACCTGTGTGTATGTTTATGAGTCTTGTGGGCAACAATAAATATACACATGCATGTCTTAGTAAATATGTATTATATATTTATATATATCTCTGAATGTGACAATGTGTATGTGTGTGTATATATATATATATATGTCTTTGTACATGTGTGAATGTTAAATATATATATACCTGTGTGTATGTTTATGTGTATAAATATATATATATGTCGGTGTACATGTGTGTGTGTGTGTATATATATATATATATATATATATATGCCTGTGTACGTTTATGTGTATGTGTATATATATATATATGTCTGTGTATATGTGTGAATGTATATATATATATGTATATATAAAATATATATATATATCTGTGTGTATGTTTATGTGTATAAATATATATATATATGTCTGTGTGTGTATATATATATATATATATATATATATATACCTGTGGATATATATATATGTCTGTGTACATGTGTGTATATATATGCCTGTGTGTATGTTTGTGTACATGTCTGTGTACATGTGTGTGTATATATATATATATGTCTGTGTATATGTGTGAATGTGTATATATATATATATAAAAAATATATATATATATCTGTGTGTATGTTTATGTGTATAAATATATATATATGTCTGTGTACATGTGTGTATATATATGCCTGTGTGTATGTTTATGTGTACATGTCTGTGTACATGTGTGTGTATATATATATATATATATATATAATCAGAGTATATATGTGGACTAACAAGGTTTACCAAATCTACTATATATATATAAATATATATACCTGTGTGTATGTTTATGAGTCTTGTGGGCAACAATAAATATACAAATGCATGTCTTAGTAAATATGCATTATATATTCATATATATCTCTGAATGTGACAATGTGTATGTGTCACTTTGTAAATGAAATAAATCACTTCTGGCTACATATATTGCACTACACATAGATCCATGTATATCCTGTGTGCATGCTCAGCCTCCATCCTGTGTATGTACATACCTGGGTGTTGGCGTGTACCCTGGTGCCAGCTCTGAGGGTGAGTAAAGGTGTCAGAGTGATGGCAGTAAGTGCAGCCCTTCGTCCTGGCTCTGAATGGATGGATGAAGTGGGGTGGGGGATATTCACGAGGATGATGCAGATAAGCTGCAGGTCCTCAGGATGGAAGTCATTGTGCTGCTGATGAGAGCTGGAGGTGTGTGTGTAGGTGCCTGTCTGATCCTGCATCTGGAACCCCTGCCTTTCTTTGTGCTTGTGTATCTCTCTCATCTCAGAGTGGAATTGTGTGTAACCGTCTGAGTATCTCTGTCTATTTGTGGATGTCCCTACTAGTGTGTATTTTTGTCTGTCTCCTAATTTAAGAGCCCCCCCCCCCCGGTCTCTGCAGCTCTGTGTCTGGATCTCTTCCATTGACTGATCCCTGGGTTTGAGCCACTCTCCCCTGTGCAGCATGTCCCAGGCACTGTATCTGCAGCTCAGTCCTTACCATGTCGGAGTCTGCGTGTCTCCTGGGCTGCTGCAGGCTGGGTGCAGGTCTGCTCTGTCCTCCGCATGCAGAGACCTCCGTCCGCTGCAGCCACTGCTGATCTTCCTCTTGTTATTGGTGCCAGAGAGCTGGGGGAGGAGAGAGAGGGAGAGGGAAAAGGAGATGGGAGGAGAGATGAGAGTGAAAGAGAGAGAGACAGAGAGAAAGAGATACAGAAAGAGCCAGAGGGAAAGAGAGAGTGACAAAAAGGAGCAAATCTAGTGTTGCTGGGGAGGTTGGTAATGAATGTGATAAGAGGGAGGAATGGAGGGAAAGAAAGAACAAAAGAAAAAGAGGGAAGAGTCAAGAGATGCTGAGTGTCCTGTCTGGATGCTCTGTGACCTAATGCACTTTCTACACCCTTATCTGCACAAATGACAAAACAATCAATGAAGGAAATGCTTTGATAGCCTTTAAATCTTGTTTCACTCTGTTTTGTATTCTATCATATGTCACTTTGCTCTTGTGCCATTCTCTATTTTATAACCTTGCAGTCAGGACACAAGGTCCTACACATCTCCAGCCACTCAGCATCAAAGCCATTGCAGCTTTATGGTCCCCCGGCTACAGCAACTCTGCAAAGTAAGCATCTCTGCTGCATCAAAGAAAGATGATGGTTTTGAAATGATCTCACTGCGGATAGATTGATCACACCCTCTCTTGCTTTTCTCAGACACGTCTAACCTCATCTAATATTCCCTTTTAACCTTTCCTCTCCATCCTTCCTTCTTTTCAGGCTCTCCCTTCCCCTATCTTCCATCACTCGTCTTCCTGTTTACTCTTCCTCCCCCCTTCCTGCCCGAGGGAGCACAGCTGTGTTGTGTATTGCTTTTTTTTTAATGTGGCATAAAAATAAAATTGTTAAGAATAATAAATTATCTGCAAGTAGGTCTGAAGGCTGAGGAGGCAGCGATGCGCCAGACACATTCAAAGTACAAATGACCTTGTCTCAACCTGACTATGACTCTTAATATTGCTGAATACTGCCCAGGAGGCAAATCATCTTCACTTACCATACTGAGCAGAGACCATTAAACAGGCACCGCGCATTATCTTTTTAAGCAAGTTGGTAAAAATGTCTATTACAGTACATCTTGTTTCTTCCTTTGATGAGCAACAAAGCTTCAAATAAAGTCAACCTTATGTTGTTTATGTGATATTCTGTGCCTATGATATACTATAATATACCTTTTGGTGTACTGTGCTATATCATGTAGTATCCTATGGCTTAACGCAGGGCTGGTGCTCTCACTAGGCAAGCTAGGCAACCGCCCTGGGCTGCAGCTGACCCTAACCCCAATAATTCCATTATTGTACACGTTCCTCGTTGTAAGGTTTGTGTCACCGGCAGTGGAGGTACAGACTGGAAAGGAAAAGGTACAGACTGATCCCGGGCCCGACCAGCGGAGGGGTGAGTTGTGCACCGAACGACCGTGTGCAGCCCCCGTGCACAGTGTGTGTGTTCTCTCGAGCATATCAATAGTTGACAATTTTGTCGGGGAGGGGGGGGGGCACAAGTAGCTGGTCTTGCCTAGGGCACAAAATAGTCTAGCACCGGCGTGTGGTGTTCTGTGGCATATTGTTACCGGGAACACGCCAGGTCTGTCATAACCACTGATTATAATCTGAGAATGCCACACAAAATCATTAACATTGAAACAGACAAAGATACTTTATTTGGAGAATAAATGTCACTTCCCAACTGGGATGAGGGAGTTTATTTGAAATTTATTCGTAAAATTGTAATTAAGGCGGGCAAGAACCCTAGACTATGAGATTTCGATCTAGTGGAGCCTCCCTTTGTTCCTGCCCAATTCTCAATGGTCACAGGAACCACCTGTCCACTGTCTGCCCTCTCTCATGGCTTTTACAGCTCAGCCGTGGAAAGTTGATCCCCCTTTTGCCTACGCACATACACTCATTATGCCACGGACTTACCTGGATCTGGCTGACTAACCAGGCCCCTACTACGATGGACCAACTGCCTGACCAATAGAACCATGCTGACACTGCCATCAGGATTCTTGGGGCCCCTTGCTGAACCTCTGGTAAGGGCCCCCTTCCCTCGGCTGCTCATTTCAGTAAGCTAATTAAAAATAAAATACTTTGATACCTTTTCTGCAAACCTTATTATACAGAGAGTGGACTAAATCCCTGGTGGTCCAGCAAGGGGATCAAAGTGTTTCCTGGTGGGAGAGCGTTTCTTGGCAATGCAATACATACGATTTTAGACAATATTTGTAAAGCCAGCAAACACCTGTTGCTGTTGGGAAAGTAAAAGAATGTTAAACATAACAAGAAGATCCTCCAGTCATGCAATAAAATTTCAACTTTTCAGCCAAATGAGAATATCTGCAATTTTCATGTATGAAATGCAATAATCTTGTCATTTAACAATTTCAGCCTTAGGAGCACCGCTCCTATATGTTGACATCACTGACCTCGATCTAAATTAACTCTTTCATCACCAAAATGTAGTTAACTGATTTATGCATTGAAAATATATCATTAGCATATTAAACCATAGTTTGCAAAAATAATCTGCAAATAGCATGTTATGGTATAAATGTTTTCAACAAAAAGCAACTGGTAGAGAAAGGATTAATGAGCTCGTGGTAAGCTTCTTTTGGGTTAGAGGTTCTCAATGAAAAAAGTCAGTGGTAATCACAGTTGCCTGTCAGGAGGACTAAAGGGGTCTATAGGGTCTATTCACAAAGCACGGAAATTTTAAAATTAAGTTATGTGTCAGTGTTTGTAGACGACACAATACTAGCTAGGAAAGGTGATGCAATGTGAGCAGGATGTTACTTCGCTGCAGAGGGATTTAGATAGATTGGGGGACTGGGCACTTAAATGGCAGATGAAGTTTGATGTAGATAAATGCAAAGTTATGCACTTTGTAGTGAAAAACACCCAAGCAACTTAAACCCTAAATGGTATTGAGTTGGGAAATTCAAGGCAGGAAAAGGATTTGGGAAAAGTTATGGGCTCCAAATTAAGCAACAATGTCCAAATTCAAAGAGCAGTCGCCAAGGCCAGCAAGGTATATTAAAAAGGGACATTAATTCTCATGATAATATTATTTTGCCTCTCTATAAATCAATGGCAAGCACAAACCTGGAACATACCATG
The DNA here is from genome assembly GCA_009667805.1 of Leptobrachium leishanense. Classification (NCBI taxonomy): domain Eukaryota; kingdom Metazoa; phylum Chordata; class Amphibia; order Anura; family Megophryidae; genus Leptobrachium; species Leptobrachium leishanense. The sequence continues at coordinate 155,768,931 of CM019064.1, read as the reverse complement.
CAATTTTGGCCACCTGTTCTATAAATAGATATTATGGCACTAGAAAAAGTGCGGAGACGGACAACTCTCGGCAAGCACCCCTCCCTGTCACAGGTGTTCCACCTTTAGGCTCTATTCAACCTTGAATCGCAGGGTCTCCAGAAAGGACTCAGTCCTCATTAAGTGAGTTAATTCCATAATGGCAATTATTAGGTATTGTACAGTAGGACCTGTCAGAGGTGGGATATATTGACGTAGTTGACAGGCTTAACCCTTTCGCTGCGGCGGACACGCTCAGCGAGTCGACTTGGCTGCTAAGCGTGTCCTCCTTTTGCAGCCTCGATTGGCCTCCCAGTGCGGACTGGCATCTTGGATTTCAGCCCAACCTCCGGGGACCCCGGCCGCAAGAAAAGCGTCATTGTGCTGGGTGCAATGACGTCTAATCCAGGCACACACCCCCCCGCCATGGTAGGGAAGGTGCCTGAAGGGGAGGGGGGAAGGTCATTTGGACCTCTCTCCTTCCCCATTGGTAAGGGTATTGGAAAAAGGCAGGCACCGCTAACAGGCGCAAAATCGCGGTCCCCTCCCGGAGATGGCCGACATCTTGGATGTCGGCCAAGCTTCTGGGATCTCCCCCTGCCTACTGGCATCATTGCGCATGGACGCGATGACGTCAGTTCAGGAGTTAACCCCTAGCTGCCACTTATGGTTCAGATAGAGGGTCCCAATGACCCCCCTATCTCACAATATGTGGCAGATAGTGGTTAATGTTGCCAGAACTTGGCCTTTCCAATGATACCAAACATGACCATGTTAAAAGTAAAGAAAAAAATTAAATATATAAATTAAAAAATTTTAAATTTTAAAAAACAATTAAATTTATTTTGGTTTTATTAACCTGGCGGTATTCCTGAGTGTGACTCGGGGTTAAATATCACTACCAAGAACGGTAACCCCGAGCCACACTCGGGCTGGATGCATACTCACCTCCTCCTGGCTCCCTCCCTGTCCCCCGCAGTGTGATCGCGGCGAGCTACTTCCTAGTAAGACTCCCTGCGAGTCACACGATGCAGGGGGGCGGGACCAGCAGCAAACTTAGAAAAAATTCATAAAACACTGTATAATCCAAAGTGCAATGTTAATGAACGGCCACTAGGTGGCACTACAGGATAAGAAACAGACCATACATCGTCTCACCCTTGTTTTCAGACAGATTTCAGTGTTTTTTGTTGTATTTTATTGAATATAATTTATTTGCATTATTTTGGCTAATTATTTGGGATAATAAATTATTATGTCGTGTTTCAAACTTTATCGGACTCAGTGTATTTATTATTTATTTATTTATAAAGGATTATACCAGTAAGGACTCTTGATTGCACGGATTTCAGTGCGTGATTCCTAATTATTACAGGCTAACTATGTACAAAAATACGTTTCCTTTAAAAAAAAAGTGAGACGCTTTTAGACACGAAATTTTGAAAAAATTACACCGCCAGGGAGGTTAATGCAGCAATAGTGTTCCCATTTCAATTATAATGTGAACAATGATGCTGCACTAACAATTTTTCTATGGGGAAGTTTGCTAAAAATAATGTAATTTCCCCCCCAAAAAATGGAGCGAGTCCCCATTTCTAATTTTTTTTAACAAGCGGAACCCATAGAAAATATAACCTCAACGGCTCGGATGATAAAACTTTACATGCTGTAGATGATTGAAAATACTAATTTTATTGCATTTTTTGTTATAATATTCAGACAGGACATATACGTATACATAAAATAATGACATATTATGAATCTGCAGAGTCTGCCGGAAAGAACGATATTTAATTTGTCTGGGTCGTATAATAAAACGTGACTTCAAATCGCGTTTAAACATGATGAGCGAAACCGGTAAAAATGAGCTCAGCACACAGGGGTAAAATGGCTCGGCAGCAAAGGGGTTAAGCAATTTATGCCATTGCGCGCTAAATTCCCATAATTTTCTAACAGAGTTTAGGGTTAAAAATCCTTGTAAAAAATCTTGAATGGGTTAAGAGTTGTTAGACTCGTTAAAGGGTTAAATTTTGGTAAAATCTTTAATGTTTAAATGTATAAGCTTCTGTTGAAATCTTTTGAATGTGTTAGCTGGTGTGCTCTCCTCCTGGTTTGTTTTATATATTGTGTGACAGTGTGATTAGGGGCAGGGTAGTAGACCATAAATATTATTTATTTGCAAAGTATTTTACCAGGAACGATACATTGAGATTTCTCTTGTTTTCACGTATATTAGTAGGCGTATGAAGAATGCCATTTCCCCCCTATAAGGTTAATCCTAAACGTATGCCTGATTAAGTCTGCCCTGCCCATATAGGAGAGGTGGTCCCCTTCTGAGTGTGCAGTCTGTCTGCTGGCTACAGCAGGGAAGGAAGCAAAAGGAACTCCTGAAGACAAACGGGAAGTACCTTTTCATTGTTGTGCCTCTTATTGGCAAACGGCCTAGCAGCCTAGCTGCCCGATATTCAGTGAGGGCATCCAGTAAGTTTAGTTAGACTCCGCATGAATGAGTAGGCGGTTTTTTCATATTATTTTTATTTGATGTTTTTGCTGTACCCTGCTAATTTTATGACTGCACAATAAAAGAAAGAGGAAGTACTGATCCCTGTATCCGGTGCCATTATCACAATATATACAGTATATAGATGTATATATGTATAAAAATCAGCAGAGCATAGTAGTACGTAGTGATACCTTTTTATTGGATTAACACTACATTTTAAAGACAAGCTTTTGAGAGTGTGACTCTACCTTCGGGTCTGGAAAACACATTCTCAAAAGCTTCTCTTTTAAATGTATTGTTAGTCCAATAAAAAAGGCATCACTACTACTGCTATCCTCTGGTGATTTTTGCATCTGGACTAACACGGTTTATCTAATATATATATATTTGCTCTATCACACACATTTTTCTGTTTGCGTCACACTTTCTTTTGTTTTTCTCTTCTAAAGGATACTGAATAGCAGTGTTAATTTGCCAGAACTGTCCACTATTTTTAATTTGTGTACCTCTTCAAACGGACGGTAGTGTATTCCCTTTGTATTAATATCATATATAGTAATGAGGTGTTGGAATAGTGTATCTGTAGACGTCTAAGAGCCTCCAAAACTAAGCATTTTTTACATTACACTAAGCCCTAATACTACATGTTGTTGCTTTTCTCATCTAACATAGCTGTGGCATTAAACTTTAACTTTACTTCTAGAAGAGAAAAAAAACTTAGATATCACTTTCCCATTTAGTGTGTTTGTTCGTGCAGATAGATGCGGATTTACATTCTTCATCACTCAGTGATGTCTGGCAGGGATAACACAGGGATGACATTCACTGACAGCATCATTGCTTAACTGAGCCAATTAACAATAGCTGGCAGCAAGGTCTTAGTTAGGCCATGATATGACAACATTTTGGTATTGTTTTAATAATAATTTATAAAGGATCTTGCTATTATTTATGATTTATAACAACATAGAAAAAAACACAAAAAATGTGTAATATATTTAAAATGTTAAACTCTAAGGAAAATCAATAATACTGGAAAAGCAAACAGTGTCTGGTGGCAACCACAGCAGTCTATATTACTGGAGGTGTCAGCTCAAGATCAAATAGCATGTTTCTCTTCAAGTACATCACTGGTGTATTTTGGCCTAGGCCAACAAGGCCCAGGCCTAGGGCGGCACTTTCCAGGGGGCGGCGGCCCGCAAACTATTTTACCAGGAAGGAAACATTGAGATGTCACTAATTTTCAAGTATGTCCTGGGTAGGCAAGGCCTAGGCTTTCACTTTCCAGGGGGCAACAAAAAACCTCACCACTAATTGGGTTACTCACAGAGCACCGAAATGACGCCAACATTTTAGTGTTCTGTAGTTCCCTGCACTTAGGAGAATAAAATTTCCCCACCCTGCAGTGAATTCACCATTCACCGCAGGGTCCCCAAAGTGCATGGAGTCGGCCGCTGTATGCTGCCACCGCAAACCCGTGGCCTGCTGTTTTCAAAAGAACTACTGAACGAAAATGTCTGGAATTTACATATAAGATCCTATGATTGATAATAAAAAGTTCTGTTACAGAAAAAGGAGAACCGCTATTAAAAAAAAGGGGGGGAATTTAGCCCAAAAAATTCTGAAAAATCACTAAAAGGAACAAAAAAAAATCAATAAATAAATAAAGACTTTTTACTGCAGATTAAAATAATAAATGGTTTATTAGATATTGCATAAAAAACGGGAATATTTTTAACATTGAAACCTATGGGGTTCGCCTGAATAAACCTGCTGATTGAAACCACCGAACATCAGGGCATTTCACTGACATTTCTCTGCTGTTTGGTGTTCTCTGAATAGATTAACCATTACTTCTCTATGGGGATTTGCACTGCCTTCAAACAGCACCGTACTTGCTGGCAGTTCGCCAAACTTGTGTGTGAGCATATCACCAGAGCAGTGGTGTACTTAGAGGAGTGGCGGAGGGCGGGCCGCCCCAGGTACCAGTGATTATTGGGGTGTCATTAGGGGGTACTAGGAGGTGCCACTGTCACTGTGTGTCAGCTTTGAGCTGTGTTCTCAAACAACGAGCAGCGGAGCAGGGCGTTTGCATACGGAATAAAATTGAATAGAATAAAAATCCCCCTCTCCTCCCTCCATAGCTCCTCCCCTGCCCCGCAGCAGCTCTAGGAGAGGGGAGGGGGATGTGATTTGTGTCCAGAGAGAGAAGATGACAGTAAACGGCAGGTAAAGGGGGGGGGGTTCAGCAGAATATGAAGCCCTGTCTGCTTACTGCTGTTTAAAGTGGACCTTTCCTTAACCAGCACTGCAGTGATAGAAATTTGTCATTGAGCTGCCTGGCTCCTGGTGAGGCTGCTTGCGTGCAGGTCACACTCGGTCCGGCCAGTCAGATGGTACTGAGTCTCAGTACCACCTGACTGGCTGAACCACGTGACACGCATGCACGCAGCTGCCCGCCCTTTCGTTAACATGGACTGTCACTCTATTCTGGACTGAACACCCACCGGGAAGGGAATCAAAGCCACGGTGCACCCTCTGGCAGTGGCACCCCACTGCTGACAAGATGGCTCCACGCACAGGCACAGCCGTGATCCTACCGTGGCCTGGAGGAACCTCCTGCTGAGTCTGTACACAGTCCCTGCTGACTCTGCACACAGCCCTACCGCGGACAGAGGCCGGTAAATGTAGAAAAAATAATTGCTGTGTGCTCATATACACTCGGTTTGCTGGGAGTTTTATTGCAGTGCATTCTGATGCACTCATACACACCACACATTGCATTGCTGGGAGTTTTATTGCAGTGGATTCTGATGCACTCATACACACCGCACATTGCATTGCTGGGCGTTTTATTGCTGTGGATTCTGATACGCTGACACACACCACACATTGCATTGCTGGGAGTTTTATTGCTGTGAATTCTGATGCACTCATACACACCGCACATTGCATTGCTGGGAGTTTTATTGCTGTGGATTCTGTGATACACACTGCATATTACTGTGAGTTTTATTGCCCTGGAGCTCTGGGATATGCTCATACACACTGCACATTACTGTGAGTTTTATTGCTGTGCAGTTCTGTGATATGCTCACACACACTGCACATTTCTGTGGGTTTTATTGCTTTGCAGCTCTGATATGCTCATACACAGTGCCCATTTCTGTGGGTTTTATTGCTATGCAGCTCTGTGATACGCTCATATGCAGTGCACGTTTCTGTGGATTTTATTGTTCCACCAATTAGAGCGGCTGTGATCCCGTTTACTTGACATGCGTGGCTGTTCTTTGTAAAAATACTTGAATTTAAACATTTCATAATTTTCTTTATCTCAATAGATACATTTGAAATGGTATACAAAATATACAAGTAGGCACTTGGTATCCACTTTTAATATAAAGAGAGGAAAAGGCGGAGCTTAAAGAGGAAGGGTGGGGATTAACCAGGAAGAGGTGTGCCCTTGACAGGAAGGGGTGCGTCAAATTTAAATTAGGGGTGCACGAGTTTAGTCAGGCCTAGGGCAGCACAAAACCTAAATACACCACTGAAGTACATGCCATTTCACCCCAAGACCATTTTTTTTTCTTTTTCCTTTGAGAAGAGAACAGTGAAGAAAGAAGCGGCAATTTAAAAAAAATCACATATTAAGCAAAGCCTGCATTTCAGAGGGATAATTTTAGGTGAAAAGATGTCAACATTCCCTTGTTATTATTGGCTCTATTATACGTCGGTGTTGTATAATGTATTAATAAAAACATATTTAGTAACAATTCATGGTTTAGACATGTTGTAACACGTAAGAACTAACAATCTGCTCATACAAGATCTGTTTCTTTCTCCATCTTTCTTCATCGAAAATATATTTAAATTTAAAAAGACTGCATTGCTGTAAGAGAAAGAAAGGTTATTCCTAGTCTGCAGTATCCCTAAAATGGTAAATTCTAAAGGGCCACTCTGCTGACAACATCTATCCAAATATTTAGGGCCCTATCACCTCCCTACAGTCAGGGCCGGATCTGCATCTCAGGAGCCTGTAGGCACAGAAATGTGGATTGCCCATACCCCTCCCCCCAACAAAACAAAAAAGAAACATGTCAAAATGACTTTTTAAATTTTCGTTTTGGTGCAAACTAAAAAAATAATAAAACCTTTAAAAAAACTGAACCAGTTTCTCTCTTCCCTCAAATCAAAAGAAGTGGCAGAATCAGTTTCCTTAGTTGAGTTAGTGCAGTGACATTGTTTGTTTTATATGTAAAAGCATATGTTGCCTTTGCCATATAAATTTTTATTTTTACAAATTACATGATCATGTTTGGTATTATTGTAAAGACCAGACTCTGGCCTTTCCAATGACACCTCACTTAACCTTGTGCGGTTTACAATTCAGAGATGCAGGTTCCAAAGTCCCCCTCCTGTCTCTCCTCACTGCACTGCCATGGTCTAGGTTGTGGATGAAACAATACATTGCATCATCAGCTCCACACTTGCTGGCAGTGTGGGAAATGAGGAGTGTTAGCTGTGTTACAAAATAAAGAAAAAAATATTTTATAAGTTTTATTTTTATATAAATAAATCTAACCTGGTTATATTTGGTTTCACTGGGCAGGCCATAATCTGGCCTTTCCAATGATACCTCACATGTCCATCTAGCCCTTAGAGCTCCATAGATACAGTGGTCTAAATTACTGTAAAGCGTAAAATAAAACCAACTTATTTTTTTACAGAACAAAGTGCCCCCTTGAGGCAGGCGCCTGTAGGCACATGCCTAGTTATAAATCCAACCCTGCCTACAGCTAAAATGAAGAAGCTAAGGGGAAAAATTAGTGTTCGATAATCTCCCCTTACCATCCCCATTTTACCGGTAGATTACAGGGCAGGCGCTGAGTCCAGCAGCCTGCCCCATAGCGACCGCTAGGCTCCAGGATGCTTGGGACAGCGTTAAGCGCCGTCGTGAGCAACCCCTCAATGGAGTCCATAGGACTCCACGGAGGCTTCTACTGCCTTTTCACAGGACCGTCAGGATCTCACTTCTCGCGAGATCCTGCAGGTTGACGGAGTGATCGCGGAGGGAGACTGGGGGCTTTTTTCCTCCAGCCTCACTCTGCTCCAGGCGGCCAAGGTGAGTATTTGAATTTTTTGGGGGGTTTACAGTCGCAGCTAACTGATTCTGCAGCAGCTGAATCAGATACCTACAGTTTAGAGCTGTAGGTAACTAAAAAAGTTAGCAACAGCTGTGAGTAATTAGCGTTAGGACTTTGTGATCCTAACACTAATTACTGATTGCTTACACTCTGCGCTCCCCATGTTAAGTATAGGGAGAGCAAAGAACAGTAAGATCGCGCTAATAATTCACTAACAGAAATTTTAACACAGTAGCGATCGGGAGGTGATCTATGCCAGTGTTTCTCAAACCTCTCCTCGGGACCACCAACCAGACCAGATTTTGCAGATCACCTTGGGGAAACACAGACTGAATCCTGCAATCACTGAGCAGCAAATCATATCACCCGTGCTGTGCTTCAGATCAGTGGCGTGGCGTGGGGGGCCCTCGGGGGCGGTCGCCACGTTGCAATTATCTTAGGGGAGCAAAAATTCAAAAGAAGTTTGAACCACTGATATTTTCCAGCAGGGATCAGCAAGGTGTCCAGTCACGGACACTGGTGTCCGTGAGAGGCCCTTGCAGGGGCGTCGCTACGGGGGTGCGGGGGGTGCGGCCCGCACCAGGTGACACCTCCCCTAGGGTGACACCCTAAAAAAAATAAAATTTATTTTTTAACACAAAAATATTTTACCAGGAAGGATACATTGAGAATTCTCTCATTTCCAAGTATGTCCTGGGTAGGTAAGGCCTAGGCTGGCACTTTCCATGGGGTGGCAAAAAAAACACCACAAAGAGGATATTCACAGAGCACCGAAATGACGCAGACATTTCAGTGTTCTGACTTGTTCCCCGCACTTTGGGGAATCAAATTTCCCCAGTGAATTCACCACCTGAAGTGCAGGGAATCAGCCACCGAATGCTGCTGCAAACCTGTCGCCTGCTGTTTTAAAAAGAACTACTGAATGAAAATATCTGGAATTAACATATACAGGTGAAACTCGAAAAATTTGAATATGGTGCAAAAGTTCATTTATTTCAGTAATGCAACTTAAAAGGTGAAATGAATATATGTGGTAGACTCATTACATGCAAAGCAAGATAGTTCAAGCCGTGATTTGTCATAATTATGAGGATTATGGCTCACAGCTCATGAAAACCCCAAATCCACAATCTCAGAAAATTAGAATATTGTGAAAAGGTGCAATATATTCTAGGCTCAAAGTGTCCCACTCTAATCAGCTAATTAAGCCATAACACCTGCAAAGGGTTCCTGAGCATTTAAATGGTCTCTCAGTCTGGTTCAGTAGGAATCACAATCATAGGAAAGACTGCTGACCTGACAGTTGTGCAGAAAACCATCATTGACCCCCTCTATAAGGAGAGAAAGCCTCAAAAGGTCATTTCAAAAGAAGTTGGATGTTCCCAAAGTGCTGTATCAAAGCACATTAATAGAAAGTTATGTGGAAGAAAAAGGTGCACAAGCAGCAGGGATGACGCAGCCTGGAGAGGATTGTCAGGAAAAGGCCATTCAAAAGTGTTGGACTTTCACAAGGAGTGGACTGAGGCTGGAGTCAGTGCATCAAGAGCCACCACACACAGACGGAGCCTGGACATGGGCTTCAAATGTCGTATTCCTCTTGTCAATCTGCTCCTGAACAACAAACAACATCAGAAGTGTCTTACCTGGGCGAAAGAAAAACAGACCTGGTCTGTTGCTCAGCGGCTCCAACGTCCTCTTTTCTGATGAGAGCAACATTTGCATCTCATTTGGAAACCAAGGACCCAGAGTATGGAGGAAGAATGGAGAGGCACACACTGCAAGATGCTTAAAGTCCAGTGTGAAGTTTCAACACTCTGTGTTGATTTGGGGAGCCATGTCATCTGCTGGTGTTGGTCCACTGTGCTTCATTAAGTCCAGGGTCAACACAGCCGTCTAGCAGGAGATTTTGGAGCACTTCATGTTTCCTTCCGCAGACCAGCTTTATGGGTATGCTGACTTCATTTTCCAGCAGGACCTGGCACCTGCCCACACTGCCAAAAGCACCAAAACCTGGTTCAATGACCTGGGATTACTGTGCTTGATTGGCCAGCGAACTCGCCTGACCTGAACCCCTTGGAGAATCTATGGGGCATTGCCAAGAGAAAGATGAGAGACATGAGACGGAACAATGCAGAAGAGCTGAAGGCCGCTATTGAAGCATCCTGGTCTTCCATAACACCTCAGCAGTGCCACAGGCTGATAGCTTCCATGTCACATTGCCGCACTGAGGCAGTAATTGCTGCAAAAGGGGCCCAAACCAAGTACTGAGTACATCTGCAGCTTATACTTTTCACAGGTCCCATATTGTTCTATGTACAATCCTTGTTTTATTGATTGCATGGAATATTCTCATTTTCTGACATTGTGGATTCGGGGTTTTCATGAGCTGTAACCAGAATCATCCCAATTATGACAAATCACGCCTTGAACTATCTCGCTTTGCATGGAGTCTCATATTAGTTTCACCTTTTAAGTTGCATTACTGAAATAAATGAACTTTTGCACCATATTCAAATTTTTAGAGTTTCATCTGTAAGTTCTGATGAATGATAATAAAAAGGTCTGTTACAGAAAAAAAAGAAAAATTGCTATTAGAAAAAAAAAATGGTTACAATGGATACAAAAAAAATAAAATCAATAAATAAAGAGATTTTTTACTATGGATTAAAGGAATAAACGGTTTATTAGATATTGGATAAAACCAGGAATATTTTTAACATTGAAACCTATGGTGTTCGTTCGCCCTGAATAAACCTGCCAAATGAAAACACCGGACATCAGGACATTTCTTTGCTGTTCGGTGTCTCTGAACAGATTAATCATTACTTCTCTACAGGGCCTTTCACTGCCTTCGAACAGGCACCGTACTTGCTGTCAGTTTGCCAAAATTTGTGTAAGAGCATATCACAGAGCTCTAGCAATAAACCTCACAGTAATGTGCGCCGTGTATTATGAGCATTCAGTGTTATATGGGAGTACTAATTAATGAGTAAAAGTAGTTAAAACCCCCCCCCATAAAACTCGGGGGGGGGGGTGACACCATAAGTTACCGCACCGGGTGACACCAACCCTAGTGACGCCACTGGGCCCTTGCATGGGTAGCCACCAGTTTTGCGGCGCAGCAGTGACTTGCCACTCAGCGTCCGGAAGGGAGGACCAGGACAGAAAATTCTGGTCCTGTCCTGACTCCCTTAAGCTGTAGTATATAACGCTGACATAAGTCACGTGAAGCAGAGCAGCATTATTCAACGGAACACCTTGTACCATGTTTGTCAGCCCCCCTTGAAGCCCTGCACCAACCCCCCGCCGCTGGCAGCCCTGCAGCAGCTGAACAGGAGGGAGGGAGGCACCTGCCCTGCAGCACAATTAATATCCGGTCCCCACTAAGCCCCCTGGAAAGCTTTTCCCCGGGCAACTCCATGTAGGTAGGCAACACTGTGTGACACCAGGGCAGCGTGACCAACACACAGTGAGGGGATACTGGGGGTACATGGAAAGAATGACTGGAGGTTCGTTGAGAGAATGACTGGGGGTACTTGGAGAGAAAGAGTGACTGGTGGTACTGGGAGAGAGTGACTGGGGTACTGGGAGGATGACTGGAGGCACTGGGAGAGAGTGAATGGGTATAGTGTGAGAGTGGAACTATGCTAGGGTATACTGGGACAGGGTGACTGGTAACAGTGACGTAGTGTGGGGGCATGTGTGTTTCTTTTTTTATTATATCAGTATTTTGAGCCTGGGGTCTGGACCTGGGCCCTGGCTGAGCCTGGGGTCTGGACCTGGGCCCTGGCTGAGCCTGGGAACTGTACCTGGGCCCTGGCTGTGCCTGGGGTCTGGACTTGGGCCCTGGCTGAGGCTGGGCCCTGGCTGGGCCTGGGGTCTGGACCTGGGCCCTGGCTGGGCCTGGGGTCGGTGTCTGGGCCCTGGCTGGGCCTGGGGCCAGCTGAGGCTGGGTCCTGGCTGGGCCTGGGGTCTGGTTTTGGGCACTGGCTGGGCCTGGGGTCTGGTTTTGGGCCTGGGGTTGGCATCCGGGCTCTGGCTGGGCCTGGGGCCGGCGTCTGGGCCCTGGCTGGGCCTGGGGCCGGCGTCTGGGCCCTGGCTGGGCCTCGGGTCTGGTTTTGGGCCCTGGCTGGGCCTGGGGTCTGGTTTTGGGCCCTGGTTGGGCCTGGGGTCTGCGGCCCTGGCTGGGCCTGGGGTCGGCATCTGGGGCCCTGGGCCCTGGCTTACCACTCCACCGTCTTCCTTCCTTGTCCTCCTTCTTCTCTTTTCTTCATTTCTTCTCTTCTTTTCTTCTTCTCCTTTTCTTCTCTCTTCTGGGCCCTCCGTCTCAAGCAGCTTCACTGACTGGAGTGGGCGGAACCGAAGCAGCATGCTTGGGAGGGCCCCCGCACGCTGCTTGGCCCCGTCCAGCCAGCCAGCGAAGCTGCCAGGGGGAGAGACCGTCGCACACAGTCAGCTCTGGATTCCGATACTGGAGCTGAAGGAGGGTGCTGACGGGGCCCCGGCAGCCCCCCAGGGCGCCGGGCCCCTTACAGCAGCATGGGGCGTAATGCCCTGATGGTGGCCCTGGGTACCTGTGGCCCATTGAATAAGGTCCTCTATGTACCGAAGGATTTGAATCTCATGTAGCGACTCTTGAACAGTAGGGACTGAGGGGGATTTCCAATGCCTGGGTATAACTGCTTTAGCTGCGGTCAATAGTCATATACCCAGAGAATGTTTGTAGTCTGTGATGCTTAATGGGGTGTGATGTAGAAGCATAGATACAGAAGTAAAGTCAGGGGGTGCCGCTGAAACCCACTCTTCTTCCGAGAAAGACCTTTGAAGGTCTTGCTCCCATTTGGCCTGAAAAGAGGGTTTGGAGTGGGAGATTTGGATTTGGAACGGGTTTAAATGTAACACCATGGGTGTGGCAGACTAGATCTGTATATCTATCTATATCAGGGTCTGCCTGTGTATATGTGTCTAAGTGCCTATATATATATATATATATATATAATCTCCTCCATATCGTCGTATTCATATTGGTGTCTGACCATTTGGGAAGCGTATCCCTGTGTCCACAGCTGGTGAGGAAGACCTGCTAAAATGTAATTAAAATGGTTAGCTTTTTCCCTTGGGGGGAGGATATAACACGTAACTGTAAAATGGAATGGCTTTTGTACACTGACATAGTAAATCACACCTTGGGAGCCAGCCAGGCACCAAGATTTAGACCCTATCTTCAAAGACAGGAAGCACATCCTTGATCTCTAAGGGGGGTCTGGGGGGAGAGATGGACACCTTTGGGCAATTAAAGATTAATTGACAAGCGTACTGAGCGCGCTCGAGAAGGGCACTCTGGGATATGTAGTACAGGCGGCTGGGCCATTTGTGGGTGGGTTGGAAGGATCAGGAAGTGTATAAATTCTGAAAACTGGCCATGTGCTTTGGCTGATCACTTGGGGTACATTCGAAAGATGACTGATCTGTCCATGCTCTATCTCCAGGCTCCAGGAGGCACCGATGCTAGCTTACTGATCAGTCCTTTGTAAGTAAGGCTCTGTGATTAACCCCTTTTCTTTTATTTGCTGTGTAGTGTGTAATTAATTGATTTATTCTAGTTATAATTTTTTCTGTAACAAAGCACTGTGATTTTTTCTATATCATAAATAAACAAAAAAGTATTTAAGTTTTGACTCTGGCTGATGAGATCCACGCTAAGAGATTGGGAGTATTGCTATTTGCTTTAAGCTCGGTTATATATAAGAAATTGCGAGTTGCGGTCGTCAGACGGCAGGGATTGTGGGATCTGTAGTCACTGTCAGAGTCTAGGGTAGGCAGATAGTGCGGCTGCTGAAGCCCTGCGTCTCCTGTTGCAACGCGCGTAGTGTCCATGAGGACTGGTGGCAGCATTACTAATAGAATAAGAAAGTGAGCTCAGGGATTGTGGGAGACGTAGTCATTACCCGCTTCAAGAGAAGATATGTACTGCATTGCAATCCTGGGATCAGTATATCGCGCTCTACGTGCCTGTTGTGAGAGAAAGTGTGGCCGGGACGGGTAGATAAGTGCGCGTGATTATCTGGGTCTAGGATAGATAGATAGTGAGCGGCTTAACCCGGCGTCTTTGCGCAGCAGCGCGCATAGTGGTTGTGACAATGGGGATATGTCCTGACCTCTGAGCTGCATGGCTGCCTGTTAACCCGGCTCCTCTCCAGACCTCACTAATCACCCAGATCTCTGTCAGACACTGCTCCGTCTCTTTAATAGAAACATAGAAAATGTCGGCAGATAAGAACCTTTCGGCCCATCTAGTCTGCCCAATTACATGGATACTTTACCTGGATTTATCTTTTATTTAGGATAGCCTTATGCCTATCCCATGCCTGCTTAAATTCAATCACTGTTTTGGCCTCTACCACTTCTACTGGAAGGCTGTTCCATGTATCCTCCACCGTCTCAGTAAAATAATGCTTCCTGATGTTACTTTTAAACCTTTACCCCTCAAATCTAAGACTATGTCCTCTTGTTTTGCTACTTTGTTTCCTTTTAAATATACTCCCTTCCTGTACCTTGTGGATTCCCTTTACATATTTAAATGTTTCTATCATATCTCCTCTGTCTCGTCTTTTTTCCAAGCTATACATGTTAAGATCATTAAGCCTTTCCTGGTAACTTTTCTCCTTCAAGCCGTACACCAATTTAGTAGCCCTTCTCTGAACTCTCTCTAAGATGTCTATATCCTTCTGGAGATACGGTCTCCAGTACTGCACACAGTACTCCAAGTGAGGTCTCACCAGTGCTCTGTACAGTGGCATGAGCAGCACTTCCCTTTTCCTACTGCTAATACCTCTCCCTACACAACCAAGCATTCTGCCAGCATTTCCTGCTGCTCTATTACATTGACTACTTCCCCTTAGATCCTCTGCAATAATAACCCCTAAATCCCTTTCCTCAGATGTTGAGGTTAGGACTGTATCAAGTATTCTATATTCAGCTCTTGGGTTTTTACACCCCAGGTGCATTAAAACTCAATTGCCACAGCTCCGACCATTTTTTTAGTTTACCTAAATCATTTGTCATTTCGCTGATCCCTCTAGGAACGTCAACCCTGTTGCAAATCTTTGTGTCATCAGCAAAAAGACATACTTTACCATTAATACCTTCTGCAATATCACTAATAAAAATATTAAAGAGAATGGGTCCAAGTACTGACCCCTGAGGTACCCCACTGGTAATAACATATTGCGCCGAATAAACTCCATTTACCACAACCCAATATGCTGCTGAACGCTGCCATGGACGCTGTGGTGGAAATGGAGCGCTGGCACCGCGCCCTGAGGCCTAAATGCCGCTCTGGGGGTCCCCCATGCATTGTCAACTGCTGTATCCTCTGCTTCGGCGTTAAGGAGCATATCATGGCTCAAGCCAGGGGCAAGACTGTGATCCGGTTCAATGGTGTGAAAATTGAACTCTTCCAGAAATGTCTCTCTGCTCACCCTGCATACCCGGAGGGCACTTCGGCCACTCACTATAGCTCTCCAACAGGCGGACTTACAGTACCGCTGGCTCTACCCCTCTTGGATTCAGGTCCGCACCCCTCGAGGCCTAGTCACGGTGCGTAATTGTGAGGAGCTCCCTGAATTTTTGGCCCTGCTGGACTTACCGCCTGATACCTTCACAGAATGGCCAGACCCGCTCTACTTCCACACTGACGCCCCACATGGCCTCAACGTACCCCCAGACGACAGCATCTCCCTCTCTGTCAGGTCTTGCCCGAGGATCCATTTGTAGCACCAAGTTCACCGGATACCTGAGATATTTATTTCCCTGGATCTAATATGGCTCAGTGGATTTGCCATCTTCCTGGGTTCCCCCATACCGACAGGATGAATGTGTTGCTTTGTGATGCTCTCTTGGCCCACTTTTTATTTTCCTGTGTCTTTTATGGCTACTCTGGTCACTCGGAATCATCCTCACCTCGTTGCAAGACTTGTCTTTCAGCTGTCGGAGGCGGGACTGACGTGGGCTTCTGCCGCGTGGCCTGTTGCCCCTCCGCTGATGAGCAGATCTGGTGCCTTTGATATTCCTATATTTTTGCCCTGGCGATTTTATCTATGTCCACCAGCATCTTCCGAATCCTAGGTTTTGATGGTTTTGTGTCTTCGTTCAGCATAATGCTCAGAGTTTCGGGACTCGCTCCCCCCTGGGTTTTAGCCCACTCCACTTGGAGTTGTTTAGCTGGTGGTTCCTTCTGCCTCGCTCTGAGCGTCGCACTGCACCCTTCCCCACTTGGGGCATATACCCATTGTGTTATTTATTTATTTATTTTTTTGAGAAAGGATTTTACCAGGAAGGATACATTAAGATTTCTCTTGTTTTCAAGTATGTCCTGGGTGGCGAGTATGTTATTGACTTTTTGTTTCAGTTTTGAGTTTGATTTCTTGATTTCACCCCCCCCCTTTCCCCCGAGGGCTTCTACTTTTCAGCCTCAGGTGATTCATACCCTCCTTCTCCCCACCATGGCATTGTTTTTATATTACGCACATACGATATGGCTTTTCATCGTCGTCCGTTCCATTAACGCAGGGAGTTTGAATATACCGACTAAGAGACATGTCGCTCTATGCAACTTTGCCAAAGCACAGGTTTCTGTGGTTCTTCTGCAGGAGACCCACTTTGAGCACGCTCAAGCCCCGACTCTTAAAAGTTCTTCATACTCCCTGTGGTTTTTCAGTAATTGCGGGGCTGGCAAATTTAGGGGCACCGCTATCCTTTTTGCTAAACATGTCCCATTCAAACTATTCGACTCTGTGTTGGACGATGATAGCAGGTATATCATGGTGAAAGGTCATGTCGGTGACCAGATGTATACCTTTTGTCTCCATCTACCTTCCTAACTGTAGACAACATAAGACCCTCCGATCTGTGATGACTGCAGTGGCCACTTTCCAGGAGGGGATCTTGGTGGTGGGCGCGGATTTTAATGCACATATACTCATTACACCAGGGACTTACCTGGATCTGGCTGACTAACCAGCCCCCTACCACGATGGACCAACTGCCTGTCCAAGAGAACCATGCTGACACTGCAGAACACCACCAGCGCCTGCAGGGCTGCCATCAGGATTCTTGGGGCCCCTTGCTGAATCTCTGGTAAGGGCCCCCTTCCCTCGGCTGCTCATTTCAGTAAACTAATTAAAAATAAAACATTTTGATACCTTTTCTGCAAACCTTATTATATAGAGAGTGGACGAAGGCTAGAGTCAGACGAACGCAGTCTGAGCGCACTCTGCGTGCGGCACCACGGACGGCGTTCTGACGAAAGATACTGTAGACACCACACAGTCCGTTTTTTATGACGGACGTAGAAAAAAAGGGAAATGTGGGAAACAAAATTAATATGAAAAAGGATATGAAAAGGCAATTTGTGCGTCAAGGTGCTCGATGTCGCAAATGCGCTGCGTCTGAAGTCTCCTCATCACGCACACAGAACGCTACGTGGATGTGGTGGACGTGGCACACTCTGCACATCCGTGTTAGCGGTTTTACGTTCTTGTCTAACTTGCGCCCGTTTCCCACGTGCATTGTGCGTGCGCAGTTCGGTGCAGACGCACTTAGTGTGTTGCTCTATTGCTCATGATTCTATGCTGTGACAGGAGTTAAACTGTGTGGCAACACGGACGTGATCACTGCGTTCGTCTGACACGGGCCTAAATCCCTGGTGGTCCAGCAAGGGGATCAAATTGTTCCCTGGTGACAGAGCGTTTGTTGGCAATGCGGTACATGCGATATTTGTAAAGCCAGCAAACACCTGTTGCTGTTGGGAAAGTAAACATAACAAGATCCTCCAGTCATGCAATAAATTTTCAAATTTTCAGCCAAACGAGAATATCTGCAATTTTCATTTAAATATATGCAATTATCTTGTCATCTAACAATTTCAGTCTTAGGAGCAGCGCGCCTATATGTTGACGTCGATCTAAATTAACTCTTTCATTGCCAAAATTTTGTTAACTGATCATTGCATTGTAATACATTTAAAATCTACCATTAGCATATTAAACCATATTTGCATACCTTTTAAAAGCAAGATTGTTGTGCCCCCTGTGGAGAAATGAAATGCTTTGTTTTATCTTTCTCCAGTCACCCTGCATTACTGTCAGGGTTATTCAAAGAGATTCGAAAAGTCACCCCACGTTCGGTGACTTTTCGTTCTCTTCAATTCGGTTCCTTTTGCCGATCCCATTTCGGTGGCCCTGCGGTGTATTCAGCAAACACCACAGGGTCCCCGAATTGCAGGGAAAGGCTGCCGCAAACCCGACGAAAACTAACCGCAAAACCCACCGAATGCACGCAGAAAAGCCACAAAAACATCTGGATTAACCTGCCGAAAACCAAGCCCGAGCAGTAGCCGAACACAGCCGAAGCAGCTGAGACCGCAGACGAGGGAGGTGAATAAATTAGCAAAATAGTTTGTGTGAATCTGTGAAAATGAAACGCTGTTTGCAAAGAAACTACTGAGCGAAAATGTCTGAAATTTCCATATGAGGTCCAGGGAATGATAATAAAAAGGGCTGTTACAGAAAAAATAAGTACACTTAAAAAAAAAAAAGGACTTTAAAAAAAAATTCAGAAAAATGCTTAAAATATCCTAAAAAATCTATAAATAAAGAGACTCTTTACTGCAGAATTTTATAATGAATGGTTTATTAGATATTGAATTAAAACGGGAATATTTTTAACATTGAAGTCTATGGGATTCTCCTGAATTAACTTGCCGAATTAAACACCGAATGGCAGAGCATTAGGGGAACCTTTCACTGCTGGTTTGTGTTCTCTGAATAGCCGAAGCAGTGCATTTTCATGGGGATTTCACTGCCCTCGAACAGGCACCGAACAGGCACCGTATGTTCAGGCAATTCGCCAGGATTTGGCGAATTGCCTGCTCTCTGGATAGCCGAATGGCCAGGAAAGGTAATCGAACGCTGATTTTCAGCGTTCGGTTACCTTTCTCAAGCAATTCGGAGCTCTTTGAATAACCCTGTGTAAAAAAAAAAGCTGCAAATAGCAGCTCCAAACCTCATTCTAACAAAAAGTTCAAAAACGTTGATGCTGCGTACAACAACTAAGAAGAAGGCAGAATAGAGGGAGAGCTCCGGGGTCACTCAATATGGTTTAAATATATAGAGCACACCTACCCCACCCCCCATCAAAACAAAAAAGAAACATCTTAAAATGACTTTTTAACTTCTTGTTTTGGGGCAGACTTAAAAAAATAAAATATTTAAAAAACTGAACCTGTTTTTCTCTGCACTCAAATTTAAAAAAGAGGCAGAATCTGTTGCCTTAGTTGAGTTAGTGTAGTGGCATTGTATGTTTTATATGTAAAAGCATATATTGCCACTGACATACAACAAAGAAAAAATGCATTTTGTATTTACTTCTTTTTTTTTTTAAATAAATATTTTTACGCATTACATGGTCATGTTTGGTATCCTTGTAAAGGCCAGACTCTGACCTTTCCAATGACACCTCACTTATCCTTGTGTGGTGTACAGTTCAGAGAGGAAGGTTCTAAAGTCCCCCTGTCTCTCCTCACTGCAGCGCCACTGTCTAGGTTGTTGATGAAACAATGCATTGCATCATCAGCTCCACACTAGCTGGCAGTGTGGGGAAATGAGAAGGTGAGTTAGCGTAGAATCACTGTTCACTTTATAATTGCAAACTGAATAATAGTGCTGCGTTAGAAAATAAAGAGAAAATTATTTTATTTATTCTATTTTTATATACATAAATCTAACCTGGTTATATTTGTTATCACTGGACAGATCTCAATCTGGCCTTTCTAATGATACCTCATATGTCCCTCTAGCCCTTAGAGCTCCATAGAACAGTGGTCTAAATAATTGTACAGTTTAAAAAAATATATATATTTTTTACAGAGTAAAGTACCCCTTGAGGCAGGTACCTGTAGGCACATGCTTACTCTGCCTAGTTATAAATCCTGCCCTGCCTACAGCTAAAATGGGGACGCTAAGGGGAAAAATTAGCGTTAGATAATCTCCCCTTACGGTCCCCATTTTACCTGTAGATTACAGGGCAGGCACTGAGTCCAACAGCCTGCCTCGTAGCGACCGCTAGGCTCCAGGATGCTCGGGACAGCGCTAAAGCGCCGTTATGAGCATTGAAAAATATTATTCAATTTGTTATATATATATATATATATATATATATATATATACACAGTACTGTGCAAAAGTTTTAGGCAGGTGTGAAAAAATGCTGTAAACAAAGAATGCTTTCATAAATGGAAGTGTTACATATTTATGTTCATAAATGAACAAAATGCATTGAATGAACAAAAGGGAAATCTAAATCAAATCAATATTTGGTGTGACCACCCTTTGCCTTCAAAACAGCAGCAATTCTTCTAGGTACACTTGCACACAGTTTTTGAAGGAATTCGGCTGGTAGGTTGTTCCAAACATCCTGGAGAACTAATCACAGATCTTCTGTGGATGTAGGCTTTCTCACATCTTTCTGTCTCTTCATTTAATCTCAGACACACTCAATGATGTTGAGATCAGGGCTCTGTGGGGGCCATGCCATCACTTCCAGTACTTCTTGTTCTTCTTTACGCTGAAGATAGTTCTTAATGACTTTGGCTGTATGTTTGGGGTCGTTGTCCTGCTGCAGAATAAATTTGGGGCCAATCATACGCCTCCCTGATGGTATTGCATGATGGATAAGTATCTGCCTGTATTTCTCAGAATTGAGAACACCATTAATCCTGACCAAATCTCCAACTCCATTTGCAGAAATGCAGCCCCAAACATTCAAGGAACCTCCACCATGCTTCACTGTTGTCTGCAGACACTCATTATTGTACCGCTCTCCAGCCCGTCGACAAACAAACTGCCTTCTGCTACAGCCAAATAGTTCAACTTTTTACTCATCAGTCCAGAACACCTGCTGCCATTGTTTTGCACCCCAGTTCCTATGTTTTCGTGCATACTTTAGTCGTTTGGCCTTGTTCCCACGTCGGAGGTAAGGTTTTTTGGCTGCAACTCTTCCATGAAGACCACTTCTGGCCAGACTTCTCCAGACAGTAGATGGGTGTACTTGGGTCCCACTGGTTTCTGCCAGTTCTGAGCTGATGGCACTGCTGGACATCTTCCAGTTTCGAAGGGCAATAAGCTTGATGTGTCTTTCATCTGCTGCACTAAGTTTCCTTGGCCGACCACTGCGTCTACGAACCTCAACGTTGCCCGTTTCTTTGTGCTTTTTCAAAAGAGCTTGAACAGCACATCTTGAAACCCCAGTCTGCTTTGAAATCTTTGTCTGGGAGAGACCTTGTTGCTGCAGTATAGCTACCTTGTGTCTTGTTGCTGTGCTCAATCTTGCCATGACATGAAACTGTCTTTCACAACCTCACCTTGGTAGCAGAGTTTGGCTGTTCCTTGCCCAGTTTTAAGCCTCCTACACAGCTGTTTCTGTTTCAGTTCATGACTGGGTTTCAACCTACGTGTGACATTGATGATCATTAGCACCTGTTTGGTATAATTGGTTGATCATACACCTGACTATAATTCTACAAAATCCCTGACTTTTGTCAGGGATTATCTCTGCACGTGACTACAACATGTCATATATTGGATTTATCTCAGCAGCTGGCCTCCAATATGTCATATATTGGATTTATCTCAGCAGCTAACCTCCAATATGGCAGGGATTATTATTCAATAAGAAACTTATACAAGACACAAATATCAATCGTTTATATTTCCTAGAAATTCTCCTAAATTCTTTTAATTGTCTGTGTTTTGCTTTGAAGAATACACTAATCAATAATCGGATAAAAATATATATATTTATTACGTATACAAAAAAGTTTCAAATCTATATCATAATCAAAGATTTATAACCTACAATCCATCAGCACATAAAGCAATTAGCTTCACAATATATGTATCTCCTGTTAGTAACTGCATATATGATTAATATCATTTACCTTATCAGTTAGTAACTAATACACAAATGGTTAATAAACATTTCTGCTTAACGAAACATATATTTCCCAGCGACCAATGTTTAACAAGCTAGATCTTATAGATATATATATATATATATATCTTTATACTACGTGGATCAACAAAAGATGAGCTAATTTAGAATGATAAGTAATAAAAATTTATTTAGTAAATCCTCCCCTAATCTCGAGAATTAAACTTCTAATCTTTTACTTTTTATTTTGTAGTTATATAATTCCTTGCTTATTAATTTCAATCACAGTAATTTCCAAATTCAATATATATATCGGTATATCAATCTTACAACAGTTTATTTTAGGATAAATCCTTATGTCCACTTCTTCATATCTCTATCTGCAGAATAGAAATATTTAGATTCTGGAGCTAACCAAAATCTGAGAAATCTCAGTCTATCTGTTGCAAGAAATACTACAAATATATATAATTACATTAATTCCTTAATTTAAATAGCTCTCATACATTACCTCTTCAATCTGGATTTTGATGAGTTATTGCCTTGGAATATTCTTTATGTAATATTGTTTTAGGAATATGTGAAAATTATCAATATCAGATAATCAATGCATGTGAGTCAGAGATTTGGTATGAGTTAGAGATTTGGTGTGAGTCTTGAGTGCATTGTCCTGGGATGGTCTGCTTAGCGATGTGTGTAAGTCTCTGAATGCCTCATGTCCTGGCTTCTGCGGGAATGCCTTGACTGCTTTGTCGTATCTCCAATTATAGTCAATTTGACGTCACTGGCAATATTTTTATTATATTAAATAAAATATTTATCCTCTAGAGGGCAATATTGCACTTCTTAATTAATTCCACCATTTAATTTTTATTATTCTTATCTCATGTCATAGGTCAATTTGCACACAAAGACCTTCTCTCTCAGTGTAGACCTTATGTTCCTACTCCTCTCAAAAATTTACTGGGTCTCTTTATCAGTTGAATTCCTTTCTCTGGCTAAAATCAACAGAATCTCTTCTTCAGTAATTATCTATTTACCAATTATATACTTCTACAATATTTATTGGAGCATATATTTTCTACTGTAAATATAATAAAATATACCTTGATTATAGAAATATATTTCGTGAATATAATCATACATTTCAAAATTTAAACTTTTATTTTCCTATACCCAAAGACAAAATATCTTTTTGTTTTAAAGACTTAAAACAAGTCAATAAATTTAAATGTGACATATCTGGCACTTAGCTTGGGCATTTTATCACACGAAGACATTTTAAGGTTCCTTCATGTCTGGTATTTCTAAAAAAAAATAAGATTTCACCTAGCCATGAACCATTTAAAAAAAAATCTCTGTTCATTTCTAAAACTAGGGAAAATTGAAAAAGAAAAGACTTTCTGTAAAAACAAAATGGCTACAGACATCCAGTTTAATTTTTCCCTTCCAATATACCTGACACTTTGTGCAAGTGTACCTATGAGAATTGATGCTGGTTTGAAGGCAAAAGGTAGTAACACCAAATATTGATTTGATTTAGATTTTTCTTTTGTTCGTTCACTTTGCATGTTGAAAATTGACAAATATAAAAATCATTATTTATATTTCTGAAAGCATTCTTTGTTTACAGCATTTTTCACACCTGCCTAAAACCTTTGCGCAGTACTGTATGTAGATATATAAATTAATACTGATTAGTGGCATTTGCTGATAGAGTTTGAATACAGATGGTTACAGAAGACAAATGGGGCATTTATAAACTCACATTTCAATAGACATTTCTAGGCTCACAAACAAAGAATAGGCAACTTGAAACCTTTCTTTTAGATAGTTGGGGGCAGGTAATTAGAATTTCCTAAACATTCCTGAACACATATGGCATCTATCAGTGAACCACAGGAAGTCACACACATGTGTTAAGTATCAGTCTTCAATTAAGAGAGACACAAAGAGCTTCTTCCCGCTCAGATTTAAAACACATTTTGTTCCTATAGGATATTGAATATATCGTGTGTGGTTCCTAAAACCAATAGTTTTAACTTTATGGTAATAAGCAGGATGAATTTAGAGGAAGGCGTGTATCATATAAAAGAAAACGTAACTGTTTTTTTAGCCACCAATTCATTAAGAACTTGAAAGCTCCAGCAATGATAACAATCAGCCATGCAAACGCATTACCTCTGAAAAAGGAGTTTTGAGCTGTTCAGCGACCATCAAAGAAGAACTTTATATCCTTCCACAAGTATTGCTGCTCTGAATTGGTCCTATAACTTTTATTTTTATTCTACATACAGACTGCTAAGAATCAAAGTGTTGGATTGTATAAATAAGTATACAGATTTCTACAAAAGCAATAGGCCTGCCTTCTTCTGTATCCTGTCGTGAAAAGTATACATCAATATCTTTGGAAGAGACCCAGAAACAGGAATCCTTCAAGCATACCCTCTATGGAGTCACAATGGGATCCAGCCACAGTCTCTGCCCGTAAACTGGAGTTCCAGCGGTCGAGATGGGGGTGTGCAGGGCGGTAAAATGGCAGGGAGCAAGTCTGACGTCCCACAGTGGGTAGTAGCATAGATGTCTAAGAGCCATCCGTGAGTAGAAAAAGGACAGGACCAGTAGTGATGTAGGTCTGAAGGATCGACAAGACCACTGGAAGAATGAATGATCCTGAGGTTGGGAAAATGCAGAGGCCAAGTGTTGGGAGGAAGAATATCGGTGACGACTTGTCCGCTGCTGACGCGGCAGTGCAGCAGATGGCATAGAATACAGTGCCGTCAGGTTCAGCCAAATTGGAAGGGTGTCCGGAGGCAGGAAGAGAGCGTCCAAGAAGGCTGGCAGGCCTACCTCAGTACGCAACGAAAGGGGGTCCATTCAGGGTACAAACCTGTAGCCTGAACGGAACAGCCATTTATTCTGTGCCTGGAATGCTGTCGTGAGCAGGAGTAGAAGTCAGCGTGATTGTAGTAGCGTAGCAGGGGACAGATTCCGAGACAGCGACACATTAGCATCTTCAAAAATAATGGAGCGAGTGTTGCGTGCCACCGTCATAATATCTTCCTTGAATGTCTGTCTCAGCAATCAGATCACGTCCCTAGGGGGGCTTCAGGTGGACCTCAGGGGCGCATAGTCCTGTGACACCGTTCAAATTCCAGGTCCTGGTTAGGGTCACAGCCCAGGAGGCTATTAAACAAGCGGATCAGAGTACGCTGCAGCTCAAGGGCGGCGGGTTCTGTTTCGGGGAGACCTCTTACCCTGATGTTGTTTCTGCGGCTCCCGTTCTCCAAATCTTCCATGTGTCTGGCCACGATCTGAAGAGCACTGTGCGTGTTGTCAACTCAGTATTGTTGGCAGCGGTGATCTTATTCTAGTGGGCCTGCATCACTGCACCTGCTGAATCCTCTCTTGCAAGCCTTATAGATCTCTGCGGAGGCCGCGGATCTCAGACAACAGAGAGGTCTGCATGCCGGTGGTTGAGGCTGCCAGGTCCTCTCTAGGGGGGAGCAAGCGGAGGAGCTTCCTGAGGTCCGGAGTTAGGTCCCAAGCCTCAGTGGCTTGTGCCGGGGGCCAGGCGTCACTGCCACCTCCTGGGATGGAGCCAGATATTGCCGGATGGTCCCTGGATGGGAGACGCTGATGGTCTCCGTGGGACCTGGGGTGAGTGGGGTCTTGCGGCACTTGCCCATCTGGAGTCAGACGGGGTGCGAAGGTAAGGGAGCTGGACCTTACAGTAGAGCTCCGAGTTTAAACGGCCATATCGTTCAGCTATCAAGCAATGCCCCCAGCATAGATTATTATGAGTCAGCCATGCTATCTGTAGCCCACTACAGAATACTGTAGAAAAAAGAGATCTTATTTTACTAGTGAGGAGCACAAATTTCAAGGAGCAATTTCATAGATTTCAGACACGCTCTAGTTGATGTACCCAGTAATCAACATCATTGTCCGTTTCAATTTTTTTTCCATTTCAAAAGCGTTGTACAGCAAAATATTCTTTATTTGCTGAAAAATGTGATATGGGAACCGACATTCTAGGTCAGAAGGTGAGACTTTCATAGCCTACGGAAATTATTATAGAGAGTTGAACTGAACCATATCTAGCTAGGGATAGGGTAACATAGAACAATAGGGACTGAAGATGGAGCTGAATGTACAGATGAAATGTGGAATGGCACTCTGTTGTTTGACTTCTATCATGAAAGATTTAGGTGACTGGTAATAAAGAGGGTGAATGAGAAACAGAAATTCCTGAGGAGATAAGAAAATAAAGAATATAACTACAGTAAATGGAGTTAATTTAAAAAAATGATGGGAGCTGCATAATAGAATGAAAATAATAGTGTCCCCTGTACGTGCAGATGGAAGCTGTTCAGCTTTGCTATATTAGTGCAATAAACTAATGGTGGTTGTATGCGATCGTGAAGGCACCCTAAAGGGTCTATTCACATAGCATCGTAATTGCGTATGTCCTTCAAGAACATTAAAATTTTACAGTCGTTACAGAAATACAAAGTAATAAATGCAAGATATTAAAAACAAAACACAAATATACAGATTAACCCAGAAAATAAATATGTAAGTAATATAGTCACTATGTTACATGTTTACAGGTGCATTCCGTATTGAGGTATGTTAATAAGGAGCTCTTGAGTGACTTAAGACTGGGGAAAGATTTGATGGCGTCTGGGAGGTTATTCCATAACTGCGGTGCTTTGTAGGAAAATGAGCATCGAGCCACTTCCTTTTTGTATTGTGGTACTGCAAGAAAGGTGCTGGTCCAGGATCGGAGGTTATAGGATAAGGGAACTGCTAGGGAAAACGCCTAGTCAGGTAGGGTGGTAGCTTCCCAGAAAATCTCTTAAACACCAGGTTGGAAAGGTGAAGAGTGCATCTAGATTCCAGCGATAGCCAGTTTAGCTCTTTTAAAATGTCACAATGGTGGGTCATGTAGTTGCATTGTAGCACAAAGTGGCAGAATGAGTTATACGATGTAGTAAGTTTCTGAAGGTGCGTTTGCGGGGAAGCTGCATACACTACATCTCCATATTCAATAGCTGGCATAAGCATTTGTTGTACAATCTGCTTTCTTACTGCGGGGCTCAGGCAGGATTTGTTTCTGTACATGACACCTGCGGTAAATTTTAGATGAGCGTTTTTCGATGTGGGGGTCAAAGGATAGATTTGGGCCTAGCCATATACCTAGATATTTGAGAGAAGTGACTGTGGTCAGCGTGCCATTTGATTTTGTCCTGACACGTAGATGGGGATTTTGCAATTTATGTAGTTTAGGTGCTGTTCCAAAGAGCATCGTTACAGTTTTGTCAGTATTTTAAAAAAAGTTTGTTATCTTTGACCAACTTTTCTGCCTCTGTGAATTGTTCTTGCAGCATGGCCTCCAGCTGCAGGAGATTTGGTTTGCTGGTATAGATTACGGTGTCATCTGTGTACAGTTGGGGCTTTGCAGACATTGGGCAGATCATTTATGAATATTGTGAAAAGCAGGGGGCCGAGTATTGAGCCCTGGGTACTCCGCACGTGACTGGGAGGGGGAGGGAGGAGCTGCCAGAAATGGACACATGTTGCGATCAGACGGATACATACGATTGAAACCAGGTTAGAGTGCGATCACCAATACCAGAGTTTTTAAGTTTTTATAATAGGATGCCATGGTCTACTGTGTCAAAGGCCTTGGCAAAATCAAGGAACATGGCTCCAGTTAGGTCTCCTTGTTCCATGCCAGCTTGGGTATCATTGCAAACTTTTAAAAGGGCGGTTGTAGTTGAGTGATTTGGATGAAAGCCAGATTGATCTGGGGTTAAATAGTTTGAAGATTGATAATAATCACGTAATTGTGTGTACACGCATTTTCCAAAATTTTTGACATAGCAGGGAGCAATGAGATTGGACGGTAGTTGGATACCAAAGTACTGTCACCACTTTTATGGATAGGGGTACCACTCTCGCATTCTTCCAGAGTTTGGGTATGTATCCAGTCGCCAGTGATTCATTGATTAGGGTTGCGACAGGATTTGCAATTGCCGGCGCACTGATTTTCAGCAGCTTTGCTGGAATTTGATCAGGTCCAGACTGGTATTGGTTGTGATCGAACATGATGCATTCATCGGCATAATACACTACTTGAACACTCCAATGGAATCCATTAAAACATTTTCCTCCCTCAAGCTTGTCTGGTCAGTTCAACATGAGTGCATTTGATGCCACCAAGTACATGGATAAATGTCACAGGACATGCAGCAACCAAAGACCAACAATCTCAATGTACGTCAGTATGGATGAAGGCAGGTTGCTTTTAAATAAAATAAACAGTTTAACATTTTAAATGTTTCCCAGAAAAATGGTTTTGGGACAGACATTTATTAGAAAATAAATACTGCTCAGGTAGTAATGCATTTCGGCAAAACGGTAGAAAACCTATGTGTACTTTCTCTACTTTTACGACCAACCAGACCACACGAATTAGCCCAGTGTTAAACTTCAATTACTCTTATGTGGCTGCATGCTTTGAGTATTCAGCTACAATATTTGGCTAATCACTTTGGCATTTAAAACCAATCCAGGGACTCTAGTTACTAGAATGCTAGGATAGGGAGTAGAGGTTGGGTTCATTTAATGTGGAATTACTCCTTATTTATTTGTTTGCAATTTTGATAATGCATACAGGACTCTATTACATTCTTTGCGCAAAAACGCTTGTGTAGCACTATTTTTTTTTGCACTTTAAACGTTAACGCGCATAAATTAATGCTGGTATTACAATCCGAGCGCATTTTTCATCCGGCAAAAACGCGTGCGCATTAACACTGTGCGGACATTGTAATACGACGTTCTGCGCAAAGGGTTTTGCCCCTCGCGTTAATGTGTTTTTGTGCACGTGTTAACGTTTGTGCGAAGAATGTAATAGAGCCCATATATTATAATTTGTAGTTGTTCATTGTCACTCACTACTCGTGAAATGCCACGGGGACAGCCCCTCCAATCACTCAGGCTGCTGATTCACTGCCAGCGCATTGAATGGCAAGTGACTGTATTGATGTCACTGTGGAGGGCCAATCTCGTATCCACAGTAGATGAACATGGTAGCACCCAACACATGAACCAGGTAAGTGCCAGTTTGCAATATCTAACCAAGGGATGATGCATCACATTGATGTTTGACTACTGAGGCCTGTAGTCTTTATGAAGCCCAATAATGTCCCACCATAATGGTCATTCCCAGATGTAATAGCAACTTGGGAAACATTGGGCAAACCTCTTTATTTTCTTTTAACATTAACTCCCATAGCCAATACAATGAAAACATGAAACATTCTTTTAAAAATGATAACTGCCAGCAATGGCTCAAATCAGAACCAAACTTACCACATAACTAATAGCAGGACCTCTTTGCTCCTCGAATATTCAGCAGGATGCATCTAACCTATAGGCTATGATGGTTGCTTATCCAGCTCTTCATTACGCTGGTTACGGAGCCCAAGATGTAACACTACATCTAAAAAGTAAATACAGAAAACGAATACCCACCCTCGCGTTCACTAAGGGCGGGCAGACCAGACTTACAGAAAGGATGTGCTAGCCTGTCCTGATCTGAAAAGAGCTGGTAAGCTCTTTACCTTATCCATTGGTCTTAATACTTAAATGTTTATAAATATAACTGTGATACACCAATCAACTTGAATAATAACTGTCTAACTGTCCAGGCAAGGCCGGCAGTTCTTTACAGGTCATGGAATTTCTATATGATCAGTGCACTTTCCACTTCCCGATGAGACATCGCAGGAAAAGTGAACCTGTCAACTACAAGTTCACTTTAAATATACCCATACCCATTTTAATATTAACTGCAACAGGGGCATGGTAAGAATTAAGGGATTACAGAACTTCCTGGCCCTATGACAAGTCCTTGCTGTAGAGGATGGTTCCTACAACACGTAAACAGGCAACTGTAGCATAGTTTAATGTGCTATGATTAACATTCGAGCAAAGCAACTGCTTTGTTTCAGAACTCACCAGCTCGTCTTCTGGCTACCAAAAGAACAGAAAACTCTCACTTTCCTTCCAGGCACTCTGTAACTATATCTCTCAATGAACCTAGGCTTCCACAAACTGTTGTTTTAGAATCCTTTATTAAATCTAGTCTAAGTTTCCCTGTACTTTTGTAGCCGTCAGTACGTTTTAGGAATGTCTTGTTCTCTGAAACAAACAAGGTGTGGATTGAGCAGTTAAATCGATGACATATCACAGCAACTCACTAAAAATCTGTCCTTTTATTGTAGTAAAAAAATAAATACCTCCATTAAAACATTTATCAGTTAAGTAACAATAGTGAAACAAGATGGAACAGAGCATATTGATCCCCTCAAAAAACTTAAGAGCACTTTGCTATTATTGGTTCTAGCTTTTGAGTGTAAAAGGAAACTTTGAACACTGCAACATACCTGTCCAAAATATAGCAATGTAACCTCATATATTAGAATCCTATCCTAGTCTAGTATGTTAATACTCCAGAAATGTAGCTGAACAGAAATGTGGGTAGTTTCCTGTATTGGCATACAACAGATTATTTTATGTACAAAATATTCCAAGATGATGCACCATATACAGTCAGGTCCAGAAATATTGGGACATCGACACAATTCTAACATCTGTGGCTCTATACACCACCACAATGGAGTTGGAATGAAACAAACACAATGTGCTTTAACTGTAGACTGTCAGCTTTAATTTGAGGGTATGTACATCCAACTCAGGTGAACGGTGTAGGACTTACAGCAGTTTGCAGATGTGTCTCCCACTTGTTAAGGGACCAAAAGTAATGGGACAATTGGCTTCTCAGCTGTTCCACGGCCAGGTGTGATATTCCCTCATTACCCCAATTACAATGTGCAGATAAAAGGCCCAGAGTTTATTTCAAGTGTGCTATTTGCATTTGGAATCTGTTGCTGTCAACTCTCAAGATGAGATCCAAAGACCTGTCACTATCAGTGAAGCAAGCCATCATTAGGCTGAAGAAACAAAACAAACCCATCAGAGAGATAGCAAGAACATTAGGCGTGGCCAAAACAACTGTTTGGAACATTTTCAAAAATAAGGAACGCACCGGTGAGCTCAGCAGCACCAAAAGACCCGGGAGACCACGGAAAACAACTGTGGTGGATGACCGAAGAATTCTTTCCCTGGTGAAGAAAACACCCTTCACAACAGTTGGCCAGATCAAGAACACTCTCCAGGAGGTAGGTGTATGTGTGTCAAAGTCAACAATCAAGATAAGACTTCACCAGAGTGAATACAGAGGGCTCACCACAAGATGTAAACCATTGGTGAGCCTCAAAAACAGGAAGGCCAGATTAGAGTTTGCCAAACAACACCTAACAAAGCCTTCACAGTTCTGGAACAAGATCCTATGGACAGATGAGACCAAGATCAACTTGTACCAGAGTGATGGGAAGAGAAGACTATGGAGAAGGAAAGGAACTGCTCATGATCCTAATCATACCACCTCATCAGTGAAGCATGGTGGTGGTAGTGTCATGGCGTGGGCATGTATGGCTGCCAATGGAACTGGTTCTCTTGTATTTATTGATGATGTGACTGCTGACAAAAGCAGCAGGATGAATTCTGAAGTGTTTCGGGCAATATTATCTGCTCACATTCAGCCAAATACTGCAGAACTCATTGGACGGCGCTTCACAGTGCAGATGGACAATGACCCAAAGCATACTGCAAAAGCAACCAAAGAGTTCTTGAAGGGACAGAAGTGGAATGTTAAGAAATGGCCAAGTCAATCACCTGACCTGAATCCCATTGAGCATGCATTTCACTTGCTGAAGACAAAACTGAAGGGAAAATGCCCCAAGAACAAGCAGGAACTGAAGACAGTTGCAGTAGAGGCCTGGCAGAGCATCACCAGGGATGAAACCCAGCGTCTGGTGATGTCTATGGATTCTATACTTCAGGCTGTGATTGAATGCAAAGAATTTACAACCAAGTTTTAAGAAGGGAAAGTTTGATTTATGATTATTATTCTGTCCCATTACTTTTGGTCCTTTAACAAGTGGGAGGCACATCTGCAAACTGCTGTAAGTCCTACATCGTTCACCTGAGTTGGATGTACATACCCTCAAATTAAAGCTGACAGTCTGCAGTTAAAGCACATTGTGTTTGTTTCATTCCAACTCCATTGTGGTGGTGTATAGAGCCAAAGATGTTAGAATTGTGTCGATGTCCCAATATTTCTGGACCTGACTGTATGCAGAAAAACATATTAATATGTGTGTTCTGCCCTCTTTACACGTGGCGGAGGTATAAATTAGACAAACTCTCCTCCCTCAGCAACTCATTGAGGCAGATGCAGAGTCCTTTTCATCTTTTATTGTGAGGAAGTAAGGTAAAACTGGAAATAAGAGAATAACATTCAATGTTCAGTCCTAACATGCTTTTCTAACTGAGAAAAGGGAATATCTGCGTAACGGTGATGCTACTGTTAGGCTGATGACAAAATGGAAGCTAGGTAGATCTGTTCTCCTCCAGGAACTGGTGTGCTGATGCAAGCTAGATGGCTTCTGACACCGCATGTGAAGCCCAACCTCCTAGCCCACTAGGATGATGGGAATCTACAGAGGCTCACAGGGAACAATTGTCTTACTATTCTCAAACTGCAGTACTGAGTCATACACTAGATGGCGATATTACAATGCAATATCATAGAGAACACATTAAACAACTTATAATAACATAACACTTGCAGAAAGGCATGACAATGTGGTTTTGGGGAATCTGATGGTAAAATGGTCATTTTATTTCAGGCTTTATCAAATCATGATCTGATAAACTGTACATAACTATACGTTCACCAGACAAAATTCTATGGGCATTAACGAGTGAGAACCATTTGCCTTGGTTACCGGTAAAACGGAGTCGGAAAAAACATCCTTGTGAGCTGATATGTTAACAGGAAGCTGGTAAGGGATATCTATTCCAAACCTATCATGTATTAGAGACTAGAGTCCAAATAATAGGAAGCCGAAATCTAATACTGGCAGTGCTGCCAGCCCAGGTACCACTCCTGGAGTCCATTGAACTCAATTGAGCCAAATGTGACTCTGCCACGTGTTTGCCCCTCAGCTGTGGAAAGACACTAGGAACTTCTTTGTTCCCAGTCTTCCACTGCTCGTGGCCAGAGGAAGAGATTAATTGTGCTACCCTCTGTGGTTTGGGATCAGAAGTATGAGATTTTTAGGGGAAAGGGGGAGTCATTTTAATGTGTTAAGTCGTTTTCCATATTTAACAGCTCCTATACAAAGTTAGGTGCAATGAACGAACTTCAATTCAGCTTGAGGCAAGGTCAGAAAAGGAACTCCAGCTGTTAGGGTATAGAGTGGTGCCATTCCATATATCAGCACCAGGAGATATCTTAGACATGTACAACTATACAGATAAAAACAACTATACTAAAGGCTCACCTGCTGTTCCTAAACTCCTCTTGCAGGTTAGCTGTTGTGGCAGCCTACCATACATGTCAGATGTTCAGCAGTGTTCCTCCAGATAATGGTCAGAAACCGTGAAAATAATATCTGATGGGTTCTAATGTTATGCCGCGGCATTATTAAATATGTATACACTAGAATTCGCTAAACATGTTGAATGAATACCTAAATTTCGGTGCTCTCTCATTTGCGCTCTGCGCTGAATGGATCCACTGAATGCTGTCGATAAACCGACCAAACGCAGCCGGCAACCACCAAACAGACAGTCGAACGCAGCCAACGATTTGCCCACACCCCTGAATAGACCGCCGAACGCAACCAACGATTCGCTGAACAGACGACCCAATGCCGCCTAAAAAAGCCGAACAGTCGCCATACAGGGGAACCGGTTATTGTTTTAATTTGCAGCAAAAAGTCTCTATTTATTATCAGGTCTATTGAAAGAAAGGTGAAAATCTGGAGAATTGGCAGGAGAAGAGAAAAATCAGAGCATGGCCTTTTCGAATGATAGCAAACATGACCATGTTAAAAGAATAAAAGAAGAAAAAAATAATAATGATTTAAAAAATAAAAATAAAATAAAAACGTGTTTTTTTGTGTGTTGTTTTTATTAATGCACCAATATTGTTCCCATTTGAATTATAATGTGAACAATGATGCTGCACTAATGATTTTTTTTCTATGTATTGCATCTGCTAAAAATCATGTAATTCCCCCCCAAAAAATGCAACGAGTCGGGGGCATGTCCGGTGAGTGACCAAGATGGCCGCGTGATTCCGGAGCTGTCCTTCCATCCCTAGCAACACTAGCAATCACACAGCTCACCCCTCTTCTCCTCGGCTCTGAGTGGACTCCACAGCTCCTGGAAAGTCCCAGGCACCAGGAGATGCCACCCAAAGTCAAGATGCCCCAACCACCGGGCCACCTCACCTCCTTCTTCAGTGACCGCACTCCAGGCCTGGAGCCTTCCGCCTCTCCCAAGATGGCGGCTGCCACCACACGCACGCCGGACAGTAGCCCAGCCGCGTGGGGTGATATAGAGCGATTGCTCTCCACCTTCTGCTCAGACATACGCGGCGATATACAAGAGGGTCTAGCAACAGTTCGAGCAGAAATTGATGTGGTGGGGCACGTACTGACACCCTGGAGAGGGCAAGTGATGCCTCAGCCCAGGCCCATAACGTCATGGCTAGTCACCTGGAGGCCTTAACAGCAGATGTGCGCCAGCTTCAACAACCGCAGGAGGACCAGGACAACAGATCTCGGCAGAATAATGTAAGAATTAGAGGGGTACCCGTGGACGTTACAGATCTCGACAATTTTATGCACAGGTACCTGCTCAGCGTTCTGCCTGATACCCCCCAGAACACTGCCTCTTTGATAGGGTGCATAGGGCCCTTCGTCCCTGTTCCCACCTGGGGATCGACCTAGAGATATCATTGCCAGATTTCATTATTACAGGGTTAAGAACGCAGTGGTTGCAGCCGCTAGGACACAAACTCCGTCAATTGATAACGTCATGCAGAAGTTGTTTATTGACCTCTCTCCGACTACCCTTCAAAATCGCCATTCCTTTAAACCAATCATGGATCAACTGATTGGTCATAACATCAGATATCGCTAGGGGTTCCAATTTAAACTAGCAATGAACTACGCACGTCTTGGATGACCTTCAACGAGCTGACCACTTTCTGCGCGCTCTGGGATTGTCGGGATCGCAGTCTTCTCGCCTCCACAAGACTGGTCATTGGCAGTATCTCTAGAATGGTGACGGAGTAGTCTCAGGCTTCCCCTAAAGAACAGCGTTGACGATCCTCCTCGCCCTCTACCTGACTTTCGCTCCCATCAAGTTGACGGCAAACCCTCTCATGGATGTGCGGATATACCCTTGCGGCAAGAGGGTGACCAGGAAGTGCTGGATGGGTCTGATCTCTTATTTATACCACATGTCTTCCACACTGGCGACCGGTCACTGGCTGCTGATGTTCCTGCAACATGATGTTTTCCTGCAGCTTTTCTTGGTTGGTGCATTCATGACTTTCCCTTGTTTCTATGGAGAACCTCATATGGGATGAAGAGAATCCATCCGATCTCGGTGATGACTCCTGGACACCGACGGTCGAGGTGCCCCATGGCGAATGTCGCTGACCACCCCTTAGTTAGGGCGTTTTTCGCCGTTCTCGGTCCCCCCGCAGTGGGTCACTTCGGGAGACGGTTGGAGCCCGAGTCTGTTTTCCCATATGTCGGGAGTTTGTTTGGATTGTTTTTTCTCCAATCCGCCTTTTTGTGCATTTGACTTTTTCTTCCCCTCTTTTACGGACATTTGTATTTTTCATTTTTTTCAAGGTCTCGTAAGGTCTAGTACTATATGGTTTTGGATCATTGGCTATTTCATGTTAATGTGTATGGGTGCCTCCCCTCTCCCGTTGCCTCCTCAGTTTGTCCTCGCCCCTACTGGTGGGTCCCCAGGGCTCTGGGAGGACTGGTGGTTTTCTTTTGCTTCTGCCTTCTCCCCTGATAATGCGATTACATGTCATATCACAGGGTTTGGGTCGAAATCCCTACAACCAGGTTCCCTAATGCCAAAATCCCGACGGCCAACTTCCCTACACAGGCAACTCCCTGACGGCCAACTTCCCTACACGGCCAACTTCCCTACACGGCCAACTTCCTGACGGCCAACTTCCCTACACGGCCAACTTCTCTACACAGACAACTCCCTGACGGCCAACTTCCAGACATCCAAAATCCCAGTGGCTAACACTAACCCTACTCCCTAACCACCCTAAACCTAGCCCTAAGCCTAACCCACCTAAACCTAGCCCTAAGCCTAACCCCCTAAACCTAGCCCTAACCCTAACCCCCTAAACCAAGCCCTAACCCCCCAAACCTAGCCCTAACCCTAACCCCCTAAATGTAGCCCTAACCCCCCTAAACCTAGCCCTATCCCTAACCCTAACCCCCTAAACCTAGCCCTAACCCCCTAAACCTAGCCGTAACCCTAACCCCCCAAACCTAGCCCTAACCCTAACCCCCCTAGCCCTAACCCCCAAACCTAGCCCTAACCCCCTAAACCTAGCCCTAACCCCCCAAAACCTAGCCCTAACCCTAACCCCCCTAAATATAGCCCTAACCCTAACCCCCTAAACCTAGCCCTAACCCACCTAAGCCTAGCCCTAACCCTAACCCCCCTAAATCCAGCCTGTCTGATACCTCACCACCATCAGAGAGTAGACTCCATGCCATGCTACAAGAACTCCGATCTACCATACAAGCGGATCTTAAAGAGGCACTGCAGGAGCTGAGGCGCGATGTACAAGACCTGGGTGAGAGAACTGACTCTCTGGAGTCTAAGACAGACGACTTGTGTTTAGCCCACAATGACTTGGTGGATCGCCACATAGCTTTGCAAACGGCGCATGACACCATGGCGATGAAACTAGCCGATATGGAAGACCGCTCACTGCGTAATAATATAAGAATCCATGGTGTTCCGGAGGCGGTAGCCCCTGCAGACCTCTAGCCTTATATTAGGGAACTTTTCCAGATCTTGATACCAACAAACTCACCGCAAGATTTCCTGATGGACCGGGCACACAGACTGCCGCATGCCAAGAACCTGTCGCCCTCAGCTTCTAGAGATGTTCTGGTCTGGGTGCACTTCTTCCACGTTAAAGAAGCGCTAATGAGAGCGTCAAGGAAATCTATGCCCCTGCCCTCTCCGTACGTCGATGTCTCCTTTTTTGCAGACCTGTCAACAGCTACCATGTCAAAAAGAAGGGAATTTTCGTCCTTCACCAAAATCCTGCGCGACCACAACATGGCGTATCGATGGGGATTTCAAACCAAGATCTTGTTATGGCGGGAGGGAGTTTTGCAAATTATCCCGGATCCCCTCACTGGCATGCGTTTGCTGACGGAATGGAAAGTTGTGTCCGAATTTACTCCCCCTCGTGAGGAATCATCTTCGCCACTGAAAGTTTCTCCGGAGTGGCACCGGGTTCGACCGAAATGAGGTATTATGGACCCATGTTATTTCGATTCCAGGTACTTTTTTTCTAACCGCCATGTTGGTTTCTGTCCGCCCGGGTGGCGGAACCCCTTCACGGTGTTGCCGGTGATCGACCCTTCTGTTTCCATACCCTCCATGGCGCTTTCTGGGGGCCTGTTATTTCGACTCGCCCCAAGGCCTTCCAATGGCTTGTATAATGGCGCTGTCACCTCCTCGGGTAGAGTTGGGACTGCTGTTTTTCCCCTATTGGAGTTTTTTCTCGAACTTTTTGTTTTTTCTACTTATGCTAATCTATTGTGTTGATTGACTCCACCTAGCTGCATTCATGGAATGCAGTTTTTTTTTGTTTAGTCGGTTTTTTCTTATTTTTCTTTTTGTTTTTTTCTGGTTTGACCTATGTCTGTATTGCTTGTTTGTCTGGTATGCACTATGGTATATAGCACTAGGCATTTCTTTAGGTATAAGATTCCCTACACCCTTCTGTCGAGGCTCTCTGATATGACCGTTGTGGAAACCCGAGTGCTTTGTGAAACTAACAATGAGTAAACCTCATTTCCAGTTTTACTCTTTAAATGCTCGTGGCTTGAACACCCCGTATAAACGCCATGCTTTATTTCGCGACCTGCACAAGTCTAAACCAGCATTGTATGCTTGCAAGAGACTCATTTTGTAAGAGGCGCCAGCCTTTGTTTTTTGAAATCGCGCATGTATTTTGACTCATATCATTCCACTGCTCAGATGAAGTCCAAGGGCGTCTCGATACTGTTTCATAAAGACTGGACCTTTTGTGTGTTCGGCTCAGTATATTGATCCGCTGGGCCGCCTTGTTCTTCTTGTGGGCACGTTGAATGAATTGCCAATCACGATAGCCAACCTATATCTTCCTAATGATAACCTGGTTTCTTATCTTCGAAAGGCTTATAGTAGAGTGAAAAAGATGGCCAGTGGTACGCTATTTCTGTGTGGGGATTTTAACTGTACTCCTGACCCCGAAGTTGACACCCAGACGAGCCAACCCTGTCCCCAACCCCGCTCCCCCCATCCTCTAGTAAACAACTGCGGGAATTTATGCACTCGTTCGAATTATTTGATGCTTGGAGAATGCCACCCTACTGTTCGAGATTACACGTATTTTTCTCATGTTCATTCCTCATATAGTAGAATTGACTTGTGTTTGATACATAGTTCTGCTTTATCTCGCTTAATGGAGGTGACCATCGGCACAATTACGTGGTCTGATCATGCCCCACTCACGTTTACTTTTGAGGCTGCTTTTCCACCAAGGGGTATGGGGAATTGGAGACTCAATGACTCGCTTATTGTAGATAAAGATGACGTGACAACTACGCTACAACTCCTACAGGAGTATTTCACTGCGAACGTAACTGATGATGTTGTGACATCATCAGTATGGTTGGCCCACAAGGCTGTACTGCGAGGCCATTTCATACAGAAAGGAGCGCAGCGTAAGAGAAGTTTTACAGCTCAGACGACTGCCCTTATACGACGTATTACTGTATGAGAAACCCAGAACAAAACCTTCCCTGTTCCACCTGTTTCCGCACAGTTGACTTCTTTGCGCTGCGAACTGGAACATCTCATGCTCCAAACCACTGCACGATCACTTAGACGTCTTAACTACGCTCATTACACCCAAGGTAATAAGCTGGGGAGATTGTTGGCGTCTAAATTGAAAGCGAAACGACAGCAAACCAACATACCGCACCTCCTGGATGCTAATAACGCAAAAATTTATAACCCAGCACTTATTACCGATGAATTTGCATGCTACTATGCCTCCCTGTACAATTTAGGATCAGACCCCAACGTGCCGACCCCGAACCGAAGGACATAAATTTATTTCTCCAGACGGCTAAACTCCCTTCCCTCTCTCCCTCTCAAGCTAAAAATCTGCTTACTGCATTTACGGAGGAGGAAGTACTCAAGGCTATTAATGCACTTCCAAAAAATAAAGCCCCTGGCCCTGATGGCTTTTCGAATCTGTATTATCAGACATTTGCTCAATCTCTGGTCCCGACTCTTACCCTGTTTTTTAATGACATTAAGAACACTGGTACCATCCCTCCGGAAATGCTACAAGCAATGGTGGTGACCTTGCCTAAGCCTGGCAAACCCCCGACACATTGTGCCAACTTCCGTCCCATGTCGCTCCTGAACATAGATGCTAAACTGTACGCTAAATTACTAGCTAATAGATTAGCTCCTTTACTCCCATCCCTGATTGCGACAGAACAAACTGGCTTTGTCCCTGGTTGCCAAACGTGTAACAATACACAACGATTTTATGACATAATCGACCTTGCACATAGGACTAATACATTCGGACTCCTGCTGGCTTTAGATGCTGAAAAGGCGTTTGATCGCCTACACTGGGGGTATATGTGAAAGGTATTAATAACGTTTGGTCTCCCAGCACAATTTGTTAATAGTATTATGGCCCTCTACTCTGCTCCAACGGCGAAAGTATTGGCTTCGGGTTTTCTATCCTCTTCTTTCCAAATAACCAATAGTACCCGGCAAGGCTGCCCAGTTAATATTCATTCTGGCTTTAGAACCTTTGGCGCTGCAGATCAAGGCTTCCCCGGAAATTAAGGGCCTGTCAACCCCGAATAGGGAGCACAAACTGGCGCTGTTTGCGGATGATATACTGCTTTTTCTGACCACACCAGATAGTTCTCTCCCTCCTCTGTTTCACCTACTTGATAGCTTGTGTCGGGTATATTACACACAAAAGAGAATTTTAAAATGGACGCCTGTAGCCATTTTGTTTTAAAGACAGTTTTTTTTTTCAAAATATTTTCTAGGTTTAGAAATGAACAAGATTCTTTTTTACAAAGTTCATTCCTGGGTTAAGAAGTCCCAGACATGAAGGAACCTAGAATGAATGTGAGATAATGCTAAGACATGTCATAAGTAAATTTATTGATTTGTCTGAAGTTTCTAAAACAAAAGAGATTTTTTCTTTTGGGTATAGGAATAAGAGTTAAAGTATTTTGTAATATAGAATTATATTCACAAAATATATGTTTATAATCAAGGTATATTTTATTATAATTACAGTATGAAATATATACTCCAAAATATTGTAGAAAGTATATAATTGGTAAATAATAAAATTACTAAAGAATAAATTCTGTGAGTTAACCAGGAAAGAATTTAGCTGATAAGGCTCTAAGCAACCAAAAGGGAGGCGAGCTATAAATCAGGTATGACAGATGGAGACAGAGACAGTCTAGTTAAAAGACAAGGCTCTTTGTTAAGTTAGTCTGACCTTTTGACCCGAGATAGGACTATTAAAAAGAAATAGTGGAATTAATGGAATTAATATAAGAAGTGCAATACTGCCCTCTAGAGGATAGTAAAAATAATGATTCATATTATTATTGATTATCCATGACGTCAAATTGGGTATAATAGGCGGCAAAGGTTCTTTTGTAAGTCAGTCAGAGATTCCAACAGACAGAGACTCACATCACCATGCACTCAGACATTCATTATACGTGACATTCTGAGGAGCCGGGAGATTGCAGCATTCAGACTCACATCACGATGCAGGCAGATCCCAAGACATGAGGCAATCAATATTCTCACCAAATCTCTAACTCACATGCATTGATTATCTAATATCGATAATTTTCACATATTCCAAAACAAAGCATCACATAGAAAATTCCAAGGCAGACTCATCAACATCCAAATTGGACAGGTAATGTATGAAATAAGGAATTAATGTAAAAATATATTTGTAGAGATTTTTGCAACGTAGACTGAGACTTCTCGGATAAGGTTAAAATCCAAATTCTAAGTAATTCTATTCTGCAGATAGAAATATGAAGAAGTGGATATAAGGATTTATTCCTAAAGAAATGTTGCAAGATTGATACCAATATATATATTGAATTTGGAAATTACTGTGATTAAAATTAATAAGCAAGGAATTATATAACTACAAAATAAAAAGCAAAAGATTAGAAGTTTAATTCTCGAGATTAGGGGAGGATTCACTAAATAAGTTTTTATTACTTATTATTAAATTAGCTCATCTTTTGTTGATCCATGTAGCAGAGATATATATATATCTATAAGAGCTGGCTGGTTAAACATTGTTTGCTGGGAAATGCATGTTGTATTAAGCAGAAATGTTTATTAACCATTTGTGTATTAGTTACTAACTGATAAGGTA
Source organism: Leptobrachium leishanense (assembly GCA_009667805.1). Taxonomy (NCBI): domain Eukaryota; kingdom Metazoa; phylum Chordata; class Amphibia; order Anura; family Megophryidae; genus Leptobrachium; species Leptobrachium leishanense. The sequence continues at coordinate 155,727,554 of CM019064.1, read as the reverse complement.
AATGATATTAATCATATATGCAGTTACTAACCGGAGATACATATATTGTGAAGCTAGTTTTTATATGCTGGATTGTGGTTTATAAACTTTTGTTTAGGATATGAGATTTGAAATTCTTTTGTATACGTAATAAATATATATATATTTTTATCCGATTATTGATTATTGTATTTTTTAAAACAAAACACAGACAATTAAAAGAATTCAGGATAATTTCTAAGAGATATAAGCGATTGATATTTGTGTCTCGTATAAATTTCTTATGAAATAATAATCCCTGATATATTGAAGACAACTGCCGAGGTAGGTCCAGTAAGTCCAATATAGACATATTGGAGGCTTGGCTGATAAATCCAATATATACAAACGTGTTGTATTCACGTGCAGAGATTATATCCGACAAATTGGAGGCACTGCTGAGATTGTAGTTTTTGTTTGGAATATAATTGTCAGTATTGTCTGATTAGACAGAGATAAAATATATATATATATATTTTGACTCCTTGTTGTATTTTGATTTGTGGTTTTTACGGTTATCTACTAAACAGTGTAAAAATGTCAGAGTCAGAATCTGAGACTCAGGAAGATGTAGAGATACATACTAATCAAATAATATTGATAGATGTTATGTCTTATCTAAAGGACAAGTTACACGTCACAGACGATTTATTTGAATGGATAAAAGCATTGCAATCAAATATATCGAATTATGTTGATTCAATCTGGTCAGATCAATCAAATTTTCTTGAGTGTTTGCGAAAGATAAGTGCAGCCACAAATAAAAAGGACAAAGAAATGTTTGCTTTAAAAATTGTGCCTGAATGCATATACTTGATCGCAGAAATGAACAAGAGATTGAATGATGACAAAGAAACCAGAGACAGATTAGAAAATAAAAATTGTGACTTGCATGAAACCGTAAATAAATTAAAAGATGCGTCAGAACGAATAATAATGGAATTGAAGGTGTGTGCAAGAGAAAAAGATCAAATGCAAGATGAGATTGCTCAATTATCCAAATTAAATAAGGGGCTAAACAAACAATTGGCAAGAATGAAACGCGAACATGAGAAATTCGCTGATGAGTTACGTCAGGTTGAAACTGATGTTCGAAGGGTTAAAGATTCTTCGTTAGAGAAGTTCCCTTTGAAAGCTTTAAGCCATACATCACTGATAAGACCTGATGACGGCTCTGTTTATCTGAAAAGCCAGAATGAGCAGAGCGAATGTGAAAGTGAAACTAAATCTCATGATGAAAAAAGAGTAAAACCTCTTACACAGGAGTATTTCAAATCACATCACTCTAGCCAGCCACAGCCTATTAAGAAATATCATAAAGTGAATGATTTAACGAAAATTATTAATTTCCTCAAAACCTCAGTAGGTATCTTTGATGTTAAGGCATCATCACAAATAATAAATCATTTATCGATGTTTGAAGAAGCTGTGGGAATAATGGGAATAAATTCAGATGCTCAGAAAATTGAGTTGATTCCATGGGTCTTTGAAAGTAAACATAGGTATTTTTTCCAGTCTTTGAAAGAATCTGGTATAAGGAAATGGAGTAAAGTAGTTTCTGAGGTCAAATCTGAATTTGGGCCTCACCGTTCCAGTCTAGCTGCGAAAAGAGCAATTTTAACTCTAAAATGCAGACCTAATCAAAGCCCCCGTGAATTTCTTTCAGTCCTTAAAAATGCGTACAGCTTGGCTGAAAGAAACCCAGATTTTGAAAACCCTGAATTTATCCAATTATTTTATGACGCATTGCCAAATAAAATAAAGGTCATTTTGGCAAGAGATTATGACCCGAGAAATTGTTTGGATTGGGTACTAAAAGAAAGTATGACCCTATTTACTGTATTTGAATATAGTGAAGAAACTCAGGGGAAAAGAGTGAAAAACTCACCTGAGGAAATAGCGGAAATTCACGCTAAAAAGGGCGATATTAAATTTGAGTCCCACAAAAAGAGTTATGCGGAAATATTGCGTGACTCCATACCCCAAAGGGAAAAATCCAAGCCAGATCAGGAAAGAGGGTTTGCCAGAGAAAATTCAGGAAGTAAATTTCAATCTAGGAAGCAATGGGTACCTAGAAGTCAATGGGTTAAATCAAGGGAAAATGTACCTAGACAGGAAGCAACTAGAGGTAAGACTGAATCTGATGCGTCTGATAATGCGCAAGCTTCGTCCCCAAGGACGAATAGAAAGCAGAGATATAATGTACGCCAGCGTATTGGTCAAATGCAGGAAGATTTCCGTGTGCTGACAGAAAAACTGGATCAGATCACTCAGTTAATGACTGGAAATAACACTGGTCAGGTTGTAAGCGATGCAATACCTGCAGCCCCACCCAACCAGTGACTAGATGATGTTTCTGATGAAGTAACCAGCATCCATGACAATTTACCAGAAAGTGATGATGAAATGATTAATACAAATGTTTGTATGGTTGACGATTTAAACCCTTCCCTGCAAAGAGAAGGAAAATGTATTTTATCTCCCCAGACTAAGTGCGAGCAAGCTGAGAAGACTGGATCCGAAATGGACAGCACAGCTGCCAAAAGCACGTTTGAGAGCGCAAAATCAGTTGGTAAAATCTGTCAAAAACCTAATTTCATATCTCACTCTAAATTTCTCTGTAAATTGCATAGCATTGAAGACCGATATTATGTGAATGTAGAATTACAAGATAATTTACCACATATTCCGTCCTTGCTAGACACTGGAAGCCAAGTTACGTTAATAATCCACAAGGTAGAGGAAGGGAGTATATTTAAAAGGAAACAAAGTAGCAAAACAAGAGGACATAGTCTTAGATTAGAGGGGCAAAGGTTTAAAAGTAACATCAGGAAGCATTATTTTACTGAGAGGGTGGTGGATACATGGAACAGTCTTCCAGTTGAAGTGGTAGAGGCCAAAACAGTAATTGAATTTAAGCAAGCATGGGATAGGCATAAGGCTATCCTAAACAAAAGATAAATCCAAGTAAAGTATCCATGTAATTGGGCAGACTAGATGGGCCGAAAGGTTCTTATCTGCCGACATCTTTCTATGTTTCTATGTTTCTATGTTTCTAATATCAGCACATTATTTTGAACAGGTCCAAGAACTGTCCTCCAGGAAGCCTAGATTAGATAAATCTAATGCTAATCTAGTGAGTGTGAGTGGCACATCTCTGAAAGTTCTGGGCACAGCTAAATTGGATTTTAAATTGGGGAATAAAGTAATTCGGCATCCAACACTTGTTGTGGATCTGCCCCAAAATCTCCTAATTATTGGAATGGACCTTCTCAAAAGGTTAAATCCAATCATTGATTTTATCAATGAGGTTATTTGGTCCCAAGTAAATGTTCCAATCAGCTATGATAGATCCCAATCCCATCACACTCAGCGTAACTGCCACGTGATTGAGGAAAGGCCGGATTCTATTGAAGTCCACTTCAGAAATAGCCAGACACCTGATATCTCTTTCTTAAGGCCAAAGCCCCTGACTTCAGGAGAGCGGGAGGATAACACCATATGTGTTCCACCCGAGAGAATTCGAGATATGTGTGTCTGGAAAATGACGTGCTAATTATTCACCTCCACAAAAGGGAAACAGAACCAAATGGGCATAGTGACCATTCTCAGTTCTTAACTGAAATAGAGACGATAAATGAAGAGGTATTTTTCCCTATACGTGTAAATAGTTTAGCTGGAGAAAACATGGCTAAGCTAGATTTGCGCTAGGAATATAGCTATATTAGCAAGAAGATGCTAAATAAAATAGCTGACCTTAAAGTGATCAGATACCCAAATCCTCAAGATGAGTGGATAACAGATCTAGATAATGATGGAGACAGTCCTAATGTTATTGGTAGAAGTTATGTTATATATTTCTAGAAGATATAAAACTGCCAAGTTCAATTGTATGATTGTCATTCTAGATTATCTCAGGATATGTGAAGATGGAACAACAGAAGACACTTAACTGGTATCATGTGAAGTGATGTTTTAATTAACATGTGATTCTTCTTCCCAGCATTCAGATGTTTAACTCAAGCTAGTAGATAGACTAGATCCGTACGGTTAATTAAAATTAATCAGAGATCAGAGTATCTATAGGGAAATTGAGTGAAATCGCTAGTCTATGAATGGTTATTTATACTCTTTCTTCTAACAGAAATTGAGATAAATGGTTAATCCGAACTGCGACGCTTAATCCGCAAAGATGAATCGGACCAGCAAAGATTGCGACTATCTGGAAATTCTACGGTTTTCCGCACAATTCCAAGGAGAATGCTAAAGTCCCATGCGAATCAAGCTCATGCAAGCCTGAAAGACATGCGGGATACAGCCAGGATACCGTTGATTGCTATGTACAAGAACCACCGAAGGAAAAGATTTGCCGCATATTTTATTGCAACCGCTGTTTGATACAGAAAAAGAAGCAAATGTTTACCGGAAGAATCTGGTACAAAACAAGAGAGTGTTTATACCTACACCAGTGATTCTAGTGAAAGTTTCTAAAGAATCAAGAGTTGTTATCGAGAAATTATTTTTTTTATAAATTAAGTCTGGTATGACGAGAACAAAGCGTTGTCGTATTCCAAGGGCAAGAGATACCCCTGAATCCAGATTTGAAATATTTGCTAAAGAACTAGCATGACCATACTATTGAACTTCTAATAATAAAAAAGATAATATAACAATTTATGCTCCAATGTATTCACAGATTGATCATCAATTGCTATCTGCTTATAACGGGCCGAAGATTACAGAGATTGTGATTTGTATAGTAATTATGTTTCTAACTGTCTGGATGATTGTACTAACAAAGAAAGTACGTACATTGAAGTTTAAAAACACTGCATCTTCAATTATTAAATGGATGAAAGAAGAAAAACGTGTTGCGAAAGGTGGAAACCTAGCCTAATTGGTAAAGGGGGGAGATAATGTATGTTTTCCTGAAATTTAATTGGTCAATAAATATCCAAGAAACCAAAGGGGGGTTATGTCGGGTATATTACACACAAAAGAGAATTTTAAAATGGACGCCTGTAGCCATTTTGTTTTAAAGACAGTTTTTTTTTCAAAATATTTTCTAGGTTTAGAAATGAACAAGATTCTTTTTTACAAAGTTCATTCCTGGGTTAAGAAGTCCCAGACATGAAGGAACCTAGAATGAATGTGAGATAATGCTAAGACATGTCATAAGTAAATTTATTGGTTTGTCTGAAGTTTCTAAAACAAAAGAGATTTTGTCTTTTGGGTATATGAATAAGAGTTAAAGTATTTTGTAATATAGAATTATATTCACAAAATATATGTTTATAATCAAGGTATATTTTATTATAATTACAGTATGAAATATATACTCCAAAATATTGTAGAAAGTATATAATTGGTAAATAATAAAATTACTAAAGAATAGATTCTGTGAGTTAACCAGGAAAGAATTTAGCTGATAAGGCTCTAAGCAACCAAAAGGGAGGCGAGCTATAAATCAGGTATGACAGATGGAGACAGAGACAGTCTAGTTAAAAGACAAGGCTCTTTGTTAAGTTAGTCTGACCTTTTGACCCGAGATAGGACTATTAAAAAGAAATAGTGGAATTAATGGAATTAATATAAGAAGTGCAATACTGCCCTCTAGAGGATAGTAAAAATAATGATTCATATTATTATTGATTATCCATGACGTCAAATTGGGTATAATAGGCGGCAAAGGTTCTTTTGTAAGTCAGTCAGAGATTCCAACAGACAGAGACTCACATCACCATGCACTCAGACATTCATTATACGTGACATTCTGAGGAGCCGGGAGATTGCAGCATTCAGACTCACATCACGATGCAGGCAGATCCCAAGACATGAGGCAATCAATATTCTCACCAAATCTCTAACTCACATGCATTGATTATCTAATATCGATAATTTTCACATATTCCAAAACAAAGCATCACATAGAAAATTCCAAGGCAGACTCATCAACATCCAAATTGGACAGGTAATGTATGAAATAAGGAATTAATGTAAAAATATATTTGTAGAGATTTTTGCAACGTAGACTGAGACTTCTCGGATAAGGTTAAAATCCAAATTCTAAGTAATTCTATTCTGCAGATAGAAATATGAAGAAGTGGATATAAGGATTTATTCCTAAAGAAATGTTGCAAGATTGATACCAATATATATATTGAATTTGGAAATTACTGTGATTAAAATTAATAAGCAAGGAATTATATAACTACAAAATAAAAAGCAAAAGATTAGAAGTTTAATTCTCGAGATTAGGGGAGGATTCACTAAATAAGTTTTTATTACTTATTATTAAATTAGCTCATCTTTTGTTGATCCATGTAGCAGAGATATATATATATCTATAAGAGCTGGCTGGTTAAACATTGTTTGCTGGGAAATGCATGTTGTATTAAGCAGAAATGTTTATTAACCATTTGTGTATTAGTTACTAACTGATAAGGTAAATGATATTAATCATATATGCAGTTACTAACCGGAGATACATATATTGGGAAGCTAGTTTTTATATGCTGGATTGTGGTTTATAAACTTTTGTTTAGGATATGAGATTTGAAATTCTTTTGTATACGTAATAAATATATATATATTTTTATTTATTGATTATTGTATTTTTTAAAGCAAAACACAGACAATTAAAAGAATTCAGGATAATTTCTAAGAGATATAAGCGATTGATATTTGTGTCTCGTATAAATTGCTTATGAAATAATAATCCCTGAAATATTGGAGACAACTGCCGAGGTAGGTCCAGTAAGTCCAATATAGACATATTGGAGGCTTGGCTGATAAATCCAATATATACAAACGTGTTGTATTCACGTGCAGAGATTATATCCGACACTTGGCGCGTTATCTTACTATAAAAATAATATGAGTAAAACACAAGCTCTCCCCATAAATGTTGCCGCTTCCTCCCTCAGCTCCCTGCGTAGTAAGTACCCCTTTGAATGGCGTTCTAGCTCTTTAAAATATTTAGGTATTTCTCTTTCTAAGTCGCGAGGCACCATCCTTAAGGAGAATTTTACGCCACTAGTGAACTCCATAGAGACACAGCTCTCCTCTTGGAGTACAATTGATTCATCTTGGATGGGTCGCATGGCGGCTATAAAGATGTGTATTCTACCCCAAGTTTTATATTACTTTAGAAATATCACTGTTTTTATCCCGACGCATTTATTGCTCCGTCTGCAAAAACTACTCCACGCGCCTATTTGGAAGGGGAAAACCCCTCGGGTGTCGACTTCCACGGTCACCGCACCGTGACGTAATGGAGGGTTGGGTTTCCTGGATATACAGTCTTACTATAAAGCAGCCTTACTAGCTCAGTTGCTGTCCTCCATGCACATGAAGGAACCACCCCTCTGGTTGCAGTTGGAGAATGCCATGATTTTCCCTTACCGACTTCATGATCTGATGTGGCTTAAATTACTACCCAGGAATAGCACAATGGGACTGTTACCCGCATCTATGCTCTCCCTTATGTCCTGGCACCAGTGGGGTCGTCCTTTGTTACGGCCTTATGACTTACTCTGCCTTGCCCCCTTAAGAGTTTTGTGTCGCATTGTCCCTGACTTATGTTTAGACTCCTGGTTTTTGTGTGGCTTGACTCATGTGTGGCAGCTCCTTACACATCGCTCCCTGAAATCCTTTTCTGACCTGGTACAGGAGTTTGCCATCCCGACACGTGACTGTTTCACTTATCTCTGCGTGAAACATGTTTTAACCCAGTTGGGTCTGACCTCTTTCACACCTCCAAACCTTTTAGCTTTTCATAATCTATGTCTGGTAAGGAAATGTCAAATGAAACCGCTATCTCTTTGTTACCAAAACCTACTGACTCCTACCACACCTAAAACATTACCCTATATGTTTAAATGGGAAAAAGACTTGGGCTTATCACTTTCCACAGATGATTGGTCTTATGCTACGGAAACAATATATCAATATTCTAGAAGTACCAATCTACGTGAGGCCTACCTCAAACTGTTGTGCAGATGGTACTTAACACCTAATCGGTTGGTCCATATCTCAGGGAATTCAGGTTTATGTTGGAGATGCCTTACTGGTTCTGGCTCTCTGCTTCATATATTTTGGCTATGTCCCATACTGGGAGGATATTGGGAAAAGATAAATAGACTGCTTTCCCATTGTACTTCATTCACACTCCCACTTTGCCAGAAAATGTACCTCTTACATCTCATACCCATTAACATTCAGACCCGTTACAGGAGGTTCATCTCCATGGTACTTGGGACAGCCAAAATAGTTATAGCAAGACATTGGCGTTCCTCAATATGCCCTTCTATGAAAGAAGTTATGATTGCCCTAGAAGATGTCTTTAAATACGAGGAAATGTTCCATACTGCGAATAACTCGATGAGCCAATTTTCTGACACATGGGAGGGACGGAGGGTGTTTGGCGAGTCTGGTAAATTGATATAAGATGCTTCAACTTGTATTACTGTAGTGCTACCATGTTTTATGTTTGTTATATGAATCTGTTAGTGTTATTGGAAAATGGAGTCCGCACGAGTGACTTTCCTTTTTAAGTCTACAATGGCACTTCGTTTTGACCTGTTTACTGTTAAATTCTGCATCTTTTCCTGTGTTTCTGTAATTACTCATGTGTGAACTCCAATAAAAACTTTTATATGAAAAAAAGAAAATATAACCGCAAAGGCTCGCATGATAAAATGTGAAAAAAAACGCTGTAGATGATTTAAAATTCAAATTTTATTGCATTTTTTGTTATACTATACAGGCAGAGCACGACGTATACATATAATAATGATATATTATGAACCTGCCGAGTCTGCCGGAAAGAATGATATATAATATGTCTGGGTCATATAACAAAACGTGGCTTCAAATCGCGTTTAAACATGATGAACAAAAGCTGTAAAAATAAGCTCAGCACACAGACGTAAAATGGCTCAGCGGTGAAGGAGTTAAGGCCATTTATAAATAAATCAAATAGAACTGGTCCTGTAGCAGACCCCTGAGGGGCACCATTTACCATTTATGACCACTCTCTGTGCTCTATCTTTTATCCAGTGTTTTATCCAAGAACAAGAATTCTCATCTAGATAATTTTTTCTTAATTTAAATAGTAACCTCTTGTGCAGAACTGTGTCAAAAGCTTTGGCAAACTCCAAGTAAATAACATCCACTGCGACCCCGTGATCTATACTTCTACTTCTTCATAGAATGCAATTAGGTTAGTCTGACATGATCTGTGTTTCATAAAATCATGCTGATTTTTGCTAATTACTTAATACCTCCAAATGAATTCCTGAATACTATCCCTTTTCTTACTGAATTTTATATATGGAAGAATTATTCTGTAATTTACATTACATAAACTGTAACAAAGTCCTTCCTACTTAATTAACAGGGAGACTTTCCAGTGCTTGGGACAGCACATCTCTGTCTGCATACAGTCTTCAATTATAGATACTGAAGAATACAAAACTGAAGAAGAAAATCAGGTTAATTAAGCAGGGAAGTCTTTAGTTAAATGTAAATAAAACAAATTGGATGATTAAACTCCAGTGCCTACAATGACTTTTAAATGTCATGTTTCATCTTACACAGATCTCAATTTTTGTCATGGTACTAGCTAAAAAGAAAATGTGTTTTTTTATGTTAAAGGGATATACAAGGGGAGGTCCATACGTAAGACTAAATCAATGAAATAATTATGCTAACTCAATTTTCTTTCAAAGAATACCTAATGCCTTCTAATACATGTAAAAAAAAATGATATCCCCACAGATGATCATAGAGGTGAGAGGTGCCTCAAAAAGTGGAAGTGGTCAACACATTGAATTGAAATTGAAAGAGGAAAAATGGCCCATTATGCTCTACCAATTCCATTGTGGTTTCTCTGTGAACCAGTGCTCTGAAGACCTTGTCCCCAATCTTGGCGATGAAGCCACAAGTCTCTAGATGGTCCACAAATGGTTTAGCAGATTCACCTCTGGACATTTGATGTGTGTGATGAACCAAGAGAGGGACACCCTGCATGTCCACGAATGAGAGCATGGCGGCCAAGGTGAAGGAATTTCTGAATCAGAAACCTCAAACCTTTCTCAAGAAGCTTGTAGAAGAGTTTGACAATACAAAAATTAACACGTTGAGGATTCTTCATGACGAATTGAACTTAACCAAAAATTGGTTAAATTGGAACCACTCTCTGGAACGCTCTCCCTCGTACTGTCAGACTTTCCCCTAACTTCTCTTCCTTCAAACGCTCCCTTAAAACGTTCCTATTTAGGGAAGCCTACCACCCAACTTACTGACGCAACCATCAATCACTCTCATCTTACAGTCCTCTCCTCCTGTTTCCAACCCCAACCCTCCTAGATTGTGAGTTCCTACGGGAATAGGGCCCTCATCTCCTCCTGTACTGTTTGTCAAATGTTGTTCAATGTATTGTAACCCTGTCTATACTGTGCCTATTTTACAGCGCTGCGGAATATGCTGGCGCTTTATAAATAAAGAATAATAATAATAAATAACCACTGGGTTCCACATTTCATGAACACAGAACAGAAAACTGCTCAAGATGATTTTGCCAAAAAGTTCAAGGATGAGAAGTATGCCAACTTCAGGACAGTTGTCGCCAGAAATGATTTTGAGGGGTGTTTTGACAAGTGGGTGCATCACTTGATAAAATGCATGGAGATTGGAGGAGATTATGTTGAGAATTGTTGAATAAACAAGCTCACTTTTTAAAAAATATTTTTTAAGTTAACATAGTTATTTCTCTCATTTAAGCTTTACTTTTGGACATCCCCTTGTATTAGTGAAAATGTTTATGCGTTATTTAAGTACTATGTCTAATTTTAGCTTGAATTTTAATTTAGGAAAAATTAATCAACCAGTTAAACATGAAGGAAGTGCATGGAGCGTCCTCCCATGTCACTCCTGTCCACGGAGGATGCTCTACATGTGCCTTCTCGTTGCCCGAGCTCGGGGCTTCAATCACAGTTGGCTGACATCCTGGATGTCATCCCTCGATGTGGGACTGCCCCCCCACCACCACCAGTGTCATCACATGCGCAATGACATCATTATTAGGGAGCCTCCCCACCCAGCAGGGGGGATCCCAATACAGGGGATGCAGGGGTCATTTGTAACTCTGGAAACTTGTTATATAGGAGGTCAAATTCTTAACCCCCCCCTTTGCTTTTGCTCCTCAAAAGTGGTAATATTGTTTACTTTTCAATAGTAAGGTGAGTAATATTACTGCACAACCTCAAGTGTGGAGATGGTGGGGGCAATGTGTTATTACGCATTGTTTCATCGAAAACATAAGACGCTGTGATGAGTGTAGGGGGAATTTTGGACGCTTGCATCACCATTTTTTACTCCCCACATGTTCATGTGAGGTATAATTGGAAAGGTTGGAGTCTGGTCTTTCCAATGATACCAAACATGACAATATAATGCATTATAATAAAAAAAGGGGGGGGGAAACCTTTTTCTTCATTCTAAGGTAGTGGTATTATTTACTTATAATGCATACAATGCTGCTGCATAAATTCACCTTCTCATTTCCCACACTGTAAGCAAGATTGGAAGTGATGGCATAATGAGTTATTATGCATTACTTCATCGAAAACACAATCTGTTGCACTGTTGCAAGGAGAGGAGGGGGTCATTTGGACCACTGTATAACAATTCCTTACATCCCACTTTATCAAGTAAAGTGTCATTAGAGATGCCAGAATCTGACCTTTCCAATAATACCAAATATGACGATGTAAAATATTTTTAAAAGGAGGAAATGAAGGGGTGTGGCCAGCAGCCATCCTGAGCGGATGCGTGTAACCAGAGCTCTCGCCCGCTGACAGGCCCATCCGCTCCAAACAGCTCACAGCGATGGCGCTTTGCCAGGTAATATATCTCCCCAGCCTTTGGAGATCACCTGGTACTTGATGGCTCCTGCTAAAACCCAGAGATCGACGGAAACAGGGAAAGGCTGCAATATGGATGCACGCGGAGCTTCCGCGATTCCGGCTCCCCTCATTCACTGCGATCTGCGTCAGCGAAGGACGAGGATCCCCAGCCCCTATGCCTGTCTGTGTCTGGTCCAGGCACTGGCCACCAATTTAAATTTTTTCTGCAGGACTGGCGCAACACCATTCAGTAGGATTTCCGCTCCATCACCTCAAACTTCCATAAAGAAATTCAGGACTTGGGTGAGCGTACTGATCAGCTTGAAACTAAATTGTATGAACTGTGTCTGTCTCACAATGTGCTGCTTGATGCATATAAAGACCTAAAATCTGCACACGTTACCCTTTTGCTTAACCCTATCACTGCTGAACCATTTCACGCCTGTGTGCTGAGCTTATTTTTACCACTTTTGCTCATCATTTTTAAATGCGTTTTGAAGCCACATTTAATTATATGACCCAGACATATTATATATCATTCTTGCCGGCAGACTCGGCAGATTTATAATATATCATTTTTATATGTATACGTCATGTCCTGCCTGAAAATAACAAAAAATTTAATAAAATTAGAATTTTCAATAATTTACAGTGTGTAAAGTGTTTTTTTCACATTTTATCATGCGAGCATTTGCGGTTATATTTTCTATGAGTTGTGCTTGTTAAAAAAATTAGAAATGGGGGCTCGTTACATTTTGTTTGGGGAAAATTACGTGATTTTTAACAAACGCACCCCATAGAAAAATTGTTAGTGCAGCATCATTGTTCACATTATAATTGAACAATATTGCTGCATTAATAAAACAAAAAAAACTGTTTATATATATTTTTTATTCATTTTTTTATTTTCATTTCTATTTTTTTCTTTTTTTTCTTTAAAGTTAAAGTCATACAGGGTTATTCAAAGAGATCTGAATTGCTTGAGAAAGGTAGCCGAATGCTGAAAACCATTCGGCTATCCAGAGAGCAGGCAATTCGCCAAATCCTGGCGAATTGCCTGAACATACAGTGCCTGTTTGGTGCCTGTTCGAGGGCAGTGAAAACCCCATGAAAAAGCACTGCTTCAGCTATTCAGAGAACACAAACCAGCAGTGAAAGGTTCCCGAAATGCCCTGCCATTCGGTGGTTTCATGCGGCAAATTTATTCAGGAGAATCCCATAGACTTCAATGTTAAAAATATTCCCGTTTTAATTCAATATCTAATAAACCGTTCATTATAAAAATTCTGCAGTAAAAAGTCTCTTTATTTATATATTTTTTAGGATATTTTAAGCATTTTTCTGATTTTTTTTTATTAAAAGTCCGATTTTTTTTTTAACCACTTCAATGCGGAGGACGCGCTCAGCGCGTCCTCCGCATTACTGCTGGTATGCGGAGGACGCGCTGAGCGCGTCCTCCCATTGGGGTCAGTGTTCGGCCGGGTTCCGGCCGATCGCTGGCCCCCCCGGTGCGGGCTGACATCCTCGATGTCAGCCCGGCATCCGGAACCGCAGCCGCTGGAATTAGGTGTCATCGCGGCAGCGCGATGACACCTAATTCAGGCGCCCCCCCGCATGTGCGGAGGAGGCGCCTGAAAGGGAGGGGGGATGGTCCTTCGGACCTCTCTCCCTCCCGATCGGCGGCGTTGCGGGGGTTAACCCAGGCACCATTTGGAAGGGCACAGCCTGCCCTTCCAAATGGTGCCTGGCATTAACCCCTGGGGAGCTGGATCGCGAATCGGCGCTGAAAAGCGCCGGTTCGCGATCCTTTCCCGGAGCTGGCCGACATCTTGGATGTCGGCCAAGCCTCCGGGAACTCCCCCTGAGAACTGGCGTCATCGTGCGTAGCACGATGACGCCAGTCCTAGAGTTAACCCCTAACTGCCACCAACGGTGGAGATAGGGAGTTCCAATGAACTCCCTATCTCCCGATCCGTGGCAGCTAGAGGTTAATGTTTGGTATGGTTGGATCGGCCAGAGCATGGCCGTTCCAACGATACCAAACACGAATGTGAAAAAAGTTTTTAAAAAAAAAATTAAAATTAAAATTAAAAATAAAAATATATTTAAAAACAAAATTATAAAAAAAAAAATAAACATTTTTTTTTCTTTTTTTTGGTTTGTTAGTGTAGCAATATTGTTCCCATTTCAATTATAATGTGAACAATGATGCTGCACTAAAGATTTTTGTATGTGGTGCGTTTGTTAAAAATCGCGTAATTTTCCCCCAAAAAAAATGTAACGAGACCCCATCTCTAATTTTTTTAACAAGCGCACCCCATACAAAATATAACCGCAATTGCTCGCATGTTAAAATGTGAAAAAAAACAATTTACACGTTGTAAATTATTGAAAATACATATTTTATTGCATTTTTTGTTATAATATACAGACATGACATAACGTATACATATAATAATGACATATTATGAATCTACCGAGTCTGACGGAAAGAACGATATATAATATGTCTGTGTAATATCCTAAAATAAGCCTTCAAAACACATTTAAACATGAGCAAAACCGGTAAAAATGACCTCAGCACAGAGGCGGGAAAAGCCTCAGCAGCGAAAGGGTTAAAGTGTACTTATTTTTTCTGTAACAGCCCTCTTTATTATCATTCCCTGGACCTCATATGTAAATTTCAGACATTTTCACTCAGTAGTTTCGTTGCAAACAGTGTTTCACTTTTCAAATATCCATGCAAACTGTTTTTCTAATTTATTCACTTCACTCTGTCTGCTTTTTCTGGAGTCTCTGGGTGATCGGCTCCTGCTCGGGTTTTTCCGTGGTTTTCGTCAGGTTAATCCAGATGTTTTTGTGGGTTTTCGGCGTGCATTCGCTGGGTTTTGCGGTTTGTTTTAGTCGGGTTTGCGGTAGCTTTTCCCTGCAATTCGGGGACCCTGTGGTGTTTGCTGAATACACCGCAGGGTCACCGAAATGGGATCGGCAAAAGGAACCGAATTGAAGAGAACGAAAAGTCACCGAACGTGCGGTGACTTTTCGAATCTCTTTGAATAACCCTGATAGTCATGTTTGGTATCATTGGAAAGGCCATACTCTGGCTGTTCTAATGATACCAGACATTAACCCCTAGCTGCCGCGGCTCAGGAGATTGGAACCCCAATCTCCACCATTGGTGGCAGCTAGGGGTTAACTCCAGAACTGACGTCTTCGCGCAATGCGCGATGACGTCAGTCGTCAGGGGGAGATCCCGGAAGCTTGGCCAACATCCAAGATGTCGGCCAGCTTCGGGAGGGACCACGATAAGGCACCTATTTGCGCCAAATTGTGATCCAGCCCCCAAGGGGTTAAAGCCATCCACCGTTTGGAAGGGCAGGCTGTGCCCTTCCAAATGGTGCCTGGCTTTTGACTGTGCCCCCAGCCGATCGGGAGAGAGGTCCAAAGGACCTCCCCCTCCCCTTCAGGCACCTTCCCAACAATGGCAGGGGGTGCCTGAATAGATGTCATCGCTCACGGCGCAATGACATCTAATTAGTGCCCGATGCGGTCCCAGATGCTGGGCTCACATCGAAGATCCGGTTGATCGCTGGCTGCAAAGGGAGGACGCTAATTAACTCTTTGCGCTCTCCTTGTTAAGTATAGGGAGCGCAAATTACAGTAACCTCGTGCTGAAAAGCACAAGATGCAAATCGCTAACGTTTTTTTAACGCGTTAGCGTTTGGATTGTAATATGGTGCGTCCACGCTAGGGCCACCAGGGCTAACGTTAACGCTCACACAGGTGAGCGCTAATGTTAGCGCAAAGAATGTAATCGTGCCCTAAGGGTTTAAATATCCCGCATGAAAGGCACTCATTGTATACTGATTTTCGTTATTGTCCCTGTGAAATAGTGTGCCTTCAGGAGACACACTTTAAATGATGGTGATGTGTGAGAGGCTGAACCCAATGGACGCATGTCTTTTTTCAGCCGATGTAACTATGTACCTTAAGGCTAATGTCAGACGAATGCAGTCTGAGTGCACTCTGTGTGCGTGCATAACGGACGTACGTACTGACGGAAGATACTGTAGACAGCACACGATCCGTTTTTTTTAACGGATGTAGAAAAAAAAAGGAAATATGGGAATCAAAATTAATTAAAATTAAATGACAGGTACAGTATGCCTGACCAAAAAAACTTCTGAGCGTCAATGTGATGGACGACGCGAATGCGCTGCGTCTGACGTCGCCTCATCATGCACACAGGTCGCTACCCAGACGCGGCGCACTCTAGGAGTCCGTCATAGCGCTTTTACGTCGAGGCCTAAATGGTGTCCGTTGCCACCTGCGTGGTGTGTGCGCATTTCAGTGCGCACGTAATTCGTGTGTTGGTCTCTATTGATCACAAATCAATGCAATGACGGATGTTAAACTGTGCGGCGACACGGACGTGATCACTGCATTCGTCTGACGCTAGCCTAAAAAAGGATATTTCATTTGTCTGGGTCTTACAATAAAACATGACTTCAAATCACATTTAAACATGATGGGCAAAAATGGGGAAAATTAGCTCAGCACACAGAGGTTAAGGTATTTAGTGGAGAATCACGGTTAGTATTTTTAGATAACTTTAACAACCAATGGGCTCTATTACATTCTTCACGAAGCAAAGTGTTAAACGTTAACGCGCGTAAAACAATGCTGGAATTACAATCTTCGCACATTTTTTCATCCGTCAAAAAATAACGTGCGCAAAAACACGCACAGCAAAGTTGCGCGCAGAAATCAGTGTGCGGACTGTTTTTTCACGTGATTCAGCCTATCAGAATTAAGAATCACAATTGTTTTACGTTAAGCTTTTGCGCCTGTCAAAGTCAATCTGCGCATATATGCTGTATCAATAAAAAACACGCACAACTTCTCAAATTTATTGGTTTGGTATGTGTAGAATGTGTAACTATACTTTGTTGCGTATTTTTTTTTGGGCTGGTGTATTTGGATTCGGCCAGGTTGATCGAATTTGCCATTAACACCAGATTTTAGGAGTTGCTAAAATTATGCGCGCAAAGGCTGCGTTACAAACTGCGCATAGATTGTAATACCATCCGCGTACCAGCGCACAAACGCATTTGCGCCCACAATGCTAAGTATAGGATGCACGAAGTACAGTAAGTTCGCGCAGGTTCACCCGCGGTAGACGTATACGCGCGTTTGTTGCGCTGACATTGTAATACGACGTTCTGCGCAAAGGGTTTTGCCCCTCGCGTTAATGCGTTTGTGCGCGGGCGCAAACGTATGCGTGAAGAATGTAATAGGGCCCAATATCTGTGGTTGCCCCTAGTTACAGCCTGGTCCTATCAGTACCCCATTTACAATCAGTGTCCTATATACTGTATGTATTATACACATTCAGTCCCTACTTGTTTTATACATTCATTGTCCCATATTCCTATTTTACACTCTCATTGCTCCACACAGACACATTGACGGACCTAAACATAGACACACTGGTAGATCCAAATACAGAACCACTGACAGATCCACACACCATCGCTTACATGTTGGCTTGGTGTTCCCAAATCCCATTTACTGAGGGCCAAGGTGGGTGAGTAAGTATTATTTGTGTTTGTTGAGGGTGGGGGGATAAAAGGGGTTTTTCATTTTGCGTTGCATTTTTTTTACCTCTCCATTTCATTCTTCTTTGGGTTGGGAGGGACTACCTGTTCCCATGTGGTGCAGAAGATGTTGGTTTGGCAGCACAATGGTCCCAGAGTCCCTCTGCACATTCAGGAGCAGAGGAGGTGCACTGCAAAAAGTTACAGGAGTTGGATAACATGTGCTACCTGATGTCACCAGGTACTGGGCACTAACTTGTTTCTGTCAGGCACCATCAAGCAGGGGCATACCTAGAACATTTGGCACCCAGGGCGGATCCTATATTTGGCACCCCCCAGCTTTAAAATGTAAAAAAAAAAACCCGCACTTTTTTAATGTTTTCAAAAATATTTTTAGTTATAGCATTCTGGCAAGACATGATGTATACATATAATAATGATATATTATGAATCTGCCGAAGGTGGATCATGTGTCCTCTGTGCTGTGCAATAAAAGGCAAGTGTAGATTGTTTTTGAATAATTGTTATTTTTAAGTGATTTCGCAAACTCACAACATATCAATGCTCATGCTATGAACAAAAGTACACATGTGGCTTGTTTTGTTATTGGGAGTTGTGGGTGTGGGTGGCTGGTTTTGTGTGATGGGAGTTGTGTGTGTGTGTGGGTGGCTGGTTTTGTGTGATGGGAGTTGT
The DNA here is from genome assembly GCA_009667805.1 of Leptobrachium leishanense. NCBI lineage: Eukaryota > Metazoa > Chordata > Amphibia > Anura > Megophryidae > Leptobrachium > Leptobrachium leishanense. The sequence continues at coordinate 155,709,337 of CM019064.1, read as the reverse complement.
GTGTATGTGCTGGGTGGCTGGTTTTGGGCATTGGAGTTGCTGAGCAGAGAATGGGTGTGTGTTTTGCAGGTATAAGATGCTGCTATGGTATTTTTTCTTTACTTTTCCAGTTTTTTAAGACTCCCTCTTCCCTGTCCCTGTTTACCCTGGGCTGCCTATTCACCTGTGATGCAGTGAATGCAGCCTGACCCCCTCTATGCAGGATCTCACCAAGAGCCAGGCAGCAAATTTCTGATCACTGCAGTGCTGGTTAAGGAAAGGTCCATTTTAAACAGCAGTAAGCAGAGAGGGCTTCATATATTCTGCTGATACCCCCCTTTACCTGCCGTTTTCTATCATCTTCTCTCTCTGCACACAAATCACATCCCCCTCCCCTCTCCTGGAGCTGCTGCGGGGCAGGGGAGAAGCTATGGAGGGAGGAGAGGGGGATTTTTATTCTATTTTATTCCTTATGCAAACGCCCTGCTCCGCTGCTCGTTCTTTGAGAACACAGCTCAAAGCTGACACACAGTGACAGTGGCACCTCCTAGTACTCCCTAATGACACCCCAATAATCACTGGTACCTTGGGCGACCCGCTCCCCACCACTCCCCTATGTACACCACTGCTCTGTGATATGCTCACACTCAAGTTTGGCGAACTGCCAGAAAGTACAGTGCTGTTCAAAGGCAGTGCAAATCCCCATAGAGAAGTAATGGTTAATCTATTCAGAGAACACCAAACAGCAGAGAAATGGCAGTGAAATGCCCTGATGTTCGGTGGTTTCAATCAGCAGGTTTATTCAGGCGAGCCCCATAGGTTTCAGTGTTAAAAATATTCCTGTTTTTATGCAATATCTAATAAACCATTTATTATTTTAATCTGCAGTAAAAAGTCTTTTTTTATTTATTTTTTTTAGTACCTTTTAGTAATTTTTCTGATTTGTTTTTCGGGAAAATTTCCCCCCCCTTTTTTTTTTTTAATAGCGGTTTTTCTTTTTTCTGTAACAGAACTTTTTATTATTAATCATAGGATCTTATATGTAAATTCCAGACATTTTCGGTCAGTAGGTTTTTTGAAAACAGCAAGCCACGGGTTTGCGGTGGCAGCATTCAGCGGCCGACTACCTGCACTTTGGGGACCCTGCGGTGAATGGTGAATTCACTGCAGGGTGGGGAAATTTTATTCCCCAAAGTGCAGGGAACAACAGAACACCAAAATGTTGGCGTGTTGAGGTTTTTTGCTGCCCCCTGGAAAGTGCCAGCCTAGGCCTTGCCTACCCAAGACATACTTGAAAATTGTTGAAATCTCAATGTATCCTTCCTGGTAAAATACTTAGCAAAATTAAAAAAAATATATATATATATAAAGTGGCAAGAAAAAGTATGTGAACCCATTGGGATTACGTGGAGTTTTGCATGAATTGGTCATAAAATGTGCTCTGATCTTCATCTAAGTCACAACAATTTGAAAAACACAGTCTCCTTAAAATAGTACAACACAAACATTATCAGGGTTATCCAAAGAGATCCGAATTGCTTGAGAAAGGTAACCGAATGCTGAAAATCAGCGTTCGGTTACCTTTCCTGGCCATTCGGCTATCCAGAGAGCAGGCAATTCGCCAAATACTGGCGAATTGCCTGCACATACGGTGCCTGTTCGGTCCCTGTTCGAGGGCAGTGAAATCCCCATAGAGAAGCACTGCTTCGGCTATTCAGAGAACACAAACCAGCAGTGAAAGGTTCCCCTAATGCCCTGCCATTCGGTGGTTTAATTCGGCAAATTTATTCAGGAGAATCCCATAGGCTTCAATGTTAAAAATATTCCCGTTTTAATTCAATATCTAATAAACCGTTCAGTATAAAATTCTGCAGCAAAGTGTCTCTTCATTTATAGATTTTTTAGGATACTTTAAGCATTTTTCTGTTTTTTTTTTTTTTTATTAAAAGTCCGATTTTTTTTTTTTTTTTTTCAGTTTACTTATTTTTTTTGTAACAGCCCTCTTTATTATCATTCCCTGGACCTCCTGTGAAAATTTCAGACATTTTCGCTCAGTAGTTTCTTTGCAAACAGCGTTTCATTTTCCCAGATTCATACAAATGGTTTTTCTAATTTATTCACTGCCTCCTCTACGTCACAGCTGCTTCGGCTCTGTGTGATTCGGCTCCTGTTCGGCTCATGTTCGGCTCCTGTTCGTCTTTTTCAAAGGTTAATCCAGATGTTTTTGCTTGTTTTCAGCGTGCATTCGGTTAGTTTTCGGTGGGTTTGCGGCATCTTTTCCCTGCAATTCGGGGACCCTGTGGTGCTTGCTGAATACACCGCAGGGTCACCGAAATACAATCGGCAAAAGGAACCGAATTGAAGAGAACGAAAAGTCACCGAACGTGCGGTGACTTTTCGAATCTCTTTGGATAACCCTGTATATGTTTTCATGTGTTTATTGAACATAACATGTAAACATTCACAGTGCAGGGTGGAAAAAGTATGTGAACCCCTAGCCTAATGACTTCTCCAAGAGCTAATTGGAGCCAGGAGTGAGCCGACCTTGAGTCCAGTCAATGTGATATTATTGGATATGTTACTAAAAGCTGTCCTGCCCTTTAAAAACACACACCAGTTTGGGGTTTACTGGTTTCAAGAAGCGCTGCCTGATGTGAACCATGCCTCACAGAAAAGAGCTCTCAGAAGACCTACGATCAATAATTGTTGACTTGCATGAAGCTGGAAAGGGTTACAAAAGGATCTCCAAAAGCCTTGATGTTCATGTGTCCACGGTAAGACAGACTGTCTACAAATGGAGAAAGTTCAGCACTGTTGCTACTCTCCCTAGGCGTGGTCGTCCTGTAAAGATGACTGCAAGAGCACAGTGCAGAATGCTTAATGACGTAAAGAAGAATCCTAGAGTGTCAGCTAAAGACTTAGAGAAATCTCTGGCACATGCCACATGCTAGCAGAATGCTTGGTTGTGTAGGGAGAGGTATTAGCAGTAGGAAAAAGGAAGTGCTCATGCCACTGTACAGAGCACTGGTGAGACCTCACTTGGAGTACTGTGTGCACTACTGGAGACCGTATCTCCAGAAGGCTATAGACATCTTAGAGAGAGTTCAGAGAAGGGCTACTAAAATGGTGTACGTCTTGAAGGAGAAAAGTTACCAGGAAAGGCTTAGTGATCTTAACTAGGGATGAGCGGTTCGGGTTCGGACGGTTCGGAGTTCGACCCGAACTTGGCCTGTTCGATGAGATCGCGAACACCGAATATTTCCGGGTGTTCGCCGCATGTTCGACCACAATGGACCACAATGCATTTTCCTACTGGCCTGAAGCTCGTAATTGGCTACAGCCTTGCACCTGACAACAGGTCTGGTGCAAGACTGGTTCAACACTATGCCAATCACCGCTCAGAGTCCTGATTGGGCAAATTTTGCCCAATCATGGGCTCACAGAGCTAAGTCCCGCAGCACACTATATAACATTTCCACGCGCCGATTCTACACGCATTTCAGAGGAGATTTCAAAGGAGATAGTTGTGTCTTGTTACTGCCGGTCTGCCACGCTACTGGGGGGCGGGGTCTGGGTGGGTCTCATTTCTACCAAATATCAGGGAATTTAGGTGATGTGTGTCTTGTCACTGTGCCAGCAAGTTTTTTTGGGGTTTACAACTTTCTTTAAAACATTTGTGAATTGAGGTGATCTGGGTCTCGTCACACAGCCAGTACCACGCAGTATTTTGGGGGTCACAAATTTCTACAAAACATTTGGGAATTGAGGTGATCTGTGTCTCGTCACACATCCAGTACCACGCAGTATTTTGGGGCTCACTAATTTCTACAAAACATTTGTGAATTGAGGTGATCTGTGTCTCGTCACTGGCTGCCAGCTATCAGTGTGTCTCACTGAGTTATACCAGAGTTCTTTAAATCTTTATACCAGAGTTGAATCAGAGTTCTGTATATATTAATCTATATATCACTCACCATGTCTGAAAGAACAAAAAGGACAGGCAGACGCTCCCAGACACAGATAAGAGGGCAAGCAGCCCCTGTGTCGGGAGGCTGTGCCTCTGGTCGTGGTGGACGTGGTGCATCCTCTGTAGGGGCACGCTTGTCCTTTCTAACTGGTGCTGGCCGTCTTAAGCAGCAGCAACATACAGAGAACTTGGTGGATTGGCTAACCATGCCATCCTCATCCTCCGAGTCCTCTGCCAGCCAGGCTTCTAGTGCTTTACAGTCCACCTCAGCTGCCAAAGCATCTAATGCAGCCTCCATGTCCACAGCTACTCCTGCCGTAGCCTCGCTATCACACGCGGAGAAGTCAGCTCAATTGTTTGACTACAATGAGAATGACATGCTGCTTGAGGATGCGCAGCAAGTACAGTGCTCTGATTCAATCTCTGAGGTTGAGCAAGGGAGTATAATCAACCTAGAGGAAGGGGGTGCCAGTGATGACACACAAATAACTGGCATTTATGTTGCCCCAGCAGCTGCAGCATACTGCCAAGTTGGCTCCAGTGATGAGGAGATAGGGGGTGAAGATGACAATGATGATGAGGTCACTGACTCCACCTGGGTGCCAGATCGAACAGAGGAATCAAGTGAGGAGGAGGAGGCACAGCAAACACAAGGCACAACATCCTCTGTGACCAACCATAGCACTAGCCAGTCCAAGGCATCACATGTCAGAGCTGCTCCGGTGCAGAGCGCTGTTGTCTCAAAGAACACATGCAGGAAGTCTGTTGTCTGGTAGCTCTTTAAGAAATGTGCAGTAGACCGCAGCGTTGCTATTTGTAATCTATGTCAGACGAGGCTTAAGCGTGGGAAAGATACCGGACACTTGGGTACCACATGCTTGAGGCGACATATGAACAACTGCCACACATCCCATTGGCGTAAAACTTTGCGTAGGTCCTCCTCATCTGTCTCTACCCCCACTGTATGTCCTGCCATGTCATTGCCTACAACCTCCACCAACAGGGATGATGCTACAGTAATGGATATACCAGGTCCTTCCTCACAATGTGACATCATCCCAGTAGCTGAAGATTTACGTAGTCAGATTACGTTGCCGCAGCTGCTGCAGCGAAAGAAAAAATATAGTCCCAACCATCCCCAAGTACAGCGTATAAATGGCAGCTTAGCAAAATTACTCGCATTGCAGCTGCTGCCTTTCCAGCTGGTGGACTCTGCTCCCTTCCGTGAATTTGCTGAATGTGCTGTACCACAGTGGCAGGTTCAAAAACGCCATTACTTTTCACGCAAGGCCATTCCAGCAGTATACCAGCACATGGAAGAAAATGTTATCCAGTCATTGGGAAAGGCAGTCAGCAGCAAGGTGCATGTGACTTTAGACACGTGGTCCAGCAAGCATGGACAGGGTCGTTACATTTCCTTCACGGCTCACTGGGTAACTCTGATCGCAACTGGGAGTGATCCAAGATGGGGCTCTGTGCTGGAATTTGTTCATCCACCATGCCTCCAGAAAGCTGCTTGTATGAGGTCTGTCTGCTCCACCACCACCACCTCTTCCTCCTCCTCCTCCTTCTCTGTCTCTGGCGAAGTGGCAGTTAAACCGACGCCTGACAGGGTCTACGCAATGGCTCAAGCAAAAAGATGCCATACTGTGCTTGAGCTGGTTTGTTTAGGGGACAGGAGCCACACCGGGTCAGGAATTTTGTCAGCTCTGCAGGGGCAGGTGCAGAGATGGTTAACACCACGCCAGCTTGAGCTGGGAATGATTGTCTGCGATAATGGCAGCAACCTTCTCTCCGCCCTACGCAAGGGTAAATTGACGCATGTACCATGCCTAGCACACGTCCTAAATCTGGTGGTACAGCGTTTCCTAACCAAGTACCCAGGGCTGCCAGAGCTTCTCATCCAGGCCAGAAAAGTCTGCAGCCACTTCAGACGGTCATTCCCAGCAAGCGTTCGCCTGGCAGAAATTCAAAGAGAATTCCACCTTCCCACAAACCGTCTGATCTGTGACATGCCCACCAGGTGGAACTCGACTTTGGCAATGCTGCAGCGTCTGCACAAGCAGCAGAGGGCCATCAACGAGTACCTGTGTGAGTATTGCACAAGGGCAGGTTCAGGTCAACTTGGTTTTTTTCCCCCCCCGCAGTGGCTGATGATCAAGGATGCATGCACTGTACTGTCACCATTTGAGGAGGCAATGAGGATGGTGAGCAGGGACAGTGCATGCATCAGTGACACAATTCCTTTAGTCTTCCTGCTGGAGCACACTCTGCGGGGAATTATAGATGTGGCTCTAGAGGCAGAGCAGCGGGAGGAAGAGGAGGCCTTCCCTAGCTCTCAAGGCCCCAGTCTTTCCGCAGACAGCATTCCAGCGGGTCCTACTCAGATCAGACAGGAGGAGGAGGAGGAGGAGGAATATTTAAGTAGTGGGGGCATTGAAGGTGGGGATTCCTCAAGGGAGGGTTTTGTGTGCCCAGAAACAGAAGGGCTAGTGCGTGGCTGGGAGGAGGAAGTGCACGATACGGTCATCCTCATTGACCAGGAAGACTCGGAAGCTAATGCCACCTCCAACCTACGCTGCATGGGCTCCCTAATGATGCAAAGCCTGCTAAAGGACCCCAGGATTCGTGCTATCAAGGAGAGGGATCATTACTGGTTGGCAACCCTTCTTGATCCACGATACAAGGGGAAAGTTGCAGAGCTCATCCTGCCCGCACAGAGGGAGCACAGGATGAAAAACTTGAGGACGCTCTAAAGCGACACTTGTGTACACCTTTCCAGGCACTGGTAGATTACCAAGTGCTGACACAAGTGCTTCTGAGGCTGCTGGTGATCAGAGGAATAGTGGTGAAGGCCAGGGCCGCTTGACTGATGCTTTTTTAAATTTTTTTAGTCCTCGACGCACAGGGATGTCAAATGTAGGCACCCATTGCCAGCGTCTTCACCATATGGTGCAGGACTACCTAGGGGCAAGGGCAGACCTGGATACCTTTCCAGCAGATGATCCACTGGCTTACTGGGTGTTTAGATTGGATCACTGGCCAGAACTTAGCCAATATGCTATGCAGCTACTAGGTTGCCCTTCATCTAGCGTGCTTTCCGAAAGGACGTTCAGTGCCGCTGGAGGTTTTGTCACAGACAAAAGAGTGCGTCTGTCCACCGACTCTGTAGACCGGCTGACATTTATAAAAATGAATCAGTCCTGGATCAGCAGCTATCAATCCCCTGATGCTGAAGTAATGGAATAGATCGGGGATGTCCTCTTCTGCATTCACAAAACCTACAGCACTGAACTTTTCCACAATACCACAAAAGGGTTACGGTGTGAAGGCACTTGCTGCCATGAAAGGCACAATATTTGGCTGCACTGACGCCTGTGCCAGATTTATATCATTTTAATTTTTTGAACCGCAGGGTCCAACCCTGCACTCTTCCACAATACCACAGAGGGGTTACTGTATGATGATACTTGCTGGCCTGGCATTAAAGGCACAATATCTGGGTGCACTGACGCCCATTAACAGATAAAAAAAAACACTTTTCAATATAGGACCACATGGTCCACCCCTGCACTCTTCCACAATACCACAGAGGGGTTAGGCTAGGGTCAGATGAGCGCATTTTGTACGGACTGTGTGTTCGTGCAGTACGGACGTACTTACTGACTGACAACAAGGTAGTGGCCACACAGTCGGTTTTTTTCACTGACGTATTTTTTGACTGATGTAGCAGGGAAAATAAATTACAATGAAAGAACATTCTGTCCGTCCAAATTGCTGGACGTATAAATGCAGTCCGTCTGACCTTGTTGCATCACTCACACACAAAGCTATGCGTACGTTGTGGACGTGGCGCACTCTGCACGTCCGTTCTAGCAGTATTATGTTCTTGCCTAACCTGCGTCCGTTTTCAGCGTCCGTCAGCCCCCGCACTTCTGTGCGGACGTACTTCGTGTGTGTTTCTCCATTTAACACAATTGTATGCTATCACAGACGTACTTATGTGCGGGCAACACAGACGTTAACAATGCGTTCGTCTGAACCCCAGCCTTACTGTATGATGATACTTGCTGGCCTGGCATTACAGGCACAATATCCATTGTGACGCCCATTACCAGGCACTGGTAATGGGCACTGACGCCCATTACCAGATAAAAAACTTTTCAATATAGGACCACATGGTCCACCCCTGCACTCTTCCACAATACTACAGAGGGGTTACTGTATGATGATACTTGCTGGCCTGGCATTACAGGCACAATATCTGGGTGCACTGACGCCCATTACCAGATCAAAAACTTTTCAATATAGGACCACATGGTCCACTCCTGCATTCTTTCACAATACCACAGAGGGGTTACTGTATGATAGTACTTGCAGGCCTGGCACCAAAAGCACAATATTTGGGTGCACTGCCACTGACGCCTGTATCAGATTCATATCCTCAGAGGGGTTACGGTGTGACGGCACTGTTGGGGACGCTAAAGGACCAATTTTAAAGCACCTATTGTTACTTTCATCCAAAGCCTGCATATATTTCACAATAATTTAGCCAAAAAAATCAGTAAACTTTTTCTGCGTGTACGAAAATGTCTCCTCTTTTCATACAGAGTGCCGCCCCAAGCAGTTGTTTATGGATAGATTAAAGGAAAAGCATTTACCGTCATATGAAACGTCATTTTTTTGTTTTTAAGTGTTTCTATACATCCTAGAAATCCGCCACTTCACGGGCAGGTTATGGGGTCCTCCTAGGCACGATATTTGAAGGAATTTTTGGTTTTTACTTTTAACCCTTATTTCATGGAAAACTCACTGTCCCTTTAAAAACGTTTTTTTTTAAACTTTTTGTTCTTGTTTCCTGTCCCCCAGGGCACTACCCGGACCCCCATACACTTTTATGGCAAATATGTAGCATATATGCCCTCTTGGAGGGCACTCTAAAAACCGAATTTTCAGCCCCATTGACTTGCATTGGGTTCGAGTTCGGGTTCGGGTTCAGACCAGAACAAATGGGAAGGTCGGTTCGGGCTCGAACCGAACTCGGGAGTGTTCTGCTCATCCCTAATCTTAACATGTACAGCTTGGAAAAAAGACGAGACAGAGGAGATATGATAGAAACATTTAAATACGTAAAGGGAATCCACTAGGTAGAGGAAGGGAGTATATTTAAAAGGAAACAAAGTAGCAAAACAAGAGGACATAGTCTTAGATTAGAGGGGCAAAGGTTTAAAAGTAACATCAGGAAGCATTATTTTACTGAGAGGGTGGTGGATACATGTAACAGTCTTCCAGTTGAAGTGGTAGAGGCCAAAACAGTAATTGAATTTAAGCAGGCATGGGATAGGCATAAGGCTATCCTAAACAAAAGATAAATCCAGGTAAAGTATCCATATAATTGGGCAGACTAGATGGGCCGAAAGGTTATTATCTGCCGACATCTTTCTACGTTTTTCTATGTTTCTATGCTAACATTTTTGTTGACACATCTACAATAAGGAAAACCTTAAACAAGAATGGAGTACATGGGAGGACACTACTGAGGAAGCCATTGCTGTCCAAAAAGAATATTGCAGCACGTTTGAAATTTGCAAAAGAGCACCTGGATGTTCCACAGCACTACTGGCAAAATATTCTGTGGACAGATGAAACCAAAATTGAGTTGTTTGGAAAAAACACACAACACTATGTGTGGAGAAAAAAAGGCACAGCACACCAACATCAAAACCTCATCCCCACTGTAAAACATGGTGGAGGGAGCATCATGGTTGTCGGATATAATCTCTGCACGTGAATACAACACGTTTATATATATTGGACTTATCAGCCAAGCCTCCAATATGTCTATATTGGACTTACTGGACCTACCTCGGCAGTTGCCTCCAATATATCAGGGATTATTATTTCATAAGAAACTTATACGAGACACAAATATCAATCGTTTATATCTCTTAGAAATTATCCTGAATTCTTTTAATTGTCTGTGTTTTGCTTTCAAAAATACAATAATCAATAATCGGATAAAAATATATATATATTTATTACGTATACAAAAAAGTTTCAAATCTCATATCATAAACAACAATTTATAAACCACAATCCATCAGCATATAAAAACTAGCTTCACAATATATGTATCTCCAGTTAGTAACTGCATATATGATTAATATCATTTACCTTATCAGTTAGTAACTAATACACAAATGGTTAATAAACATTTCTGCTTAATACAACATGCATTTCCCAGCAAACAATGTTTAACCAGCCAGCTCTTATAGATATATATATATCTCTATGCTACATGGATCAACAAAAGATGAGCTAATTTAATGAGAAGTAATAAAAACTTATTTAGTGAATCCTCCCCTAATCTCGAGAATTAAACTTCTAATCTTTTGCTTTTTATTTTGTAGTTATATAATTCCTTGCTTATTAATTTTAATCACAGTAATTTCCAAATTCAATATATATATTGGTATCAATCTTACAACATTCTTTTAGGAATAAATCCTTATATCCACTTCTTCATATCCTTATCTGCAGAATAAAGATATTTAGAATTTGGATCTAACGGTATCTGAGAATCTCAGTCTAAATTGTAAGAATCTCTACAAATATATTTTTACATTAATTCCTTATTTCATACATTACCTGTCCAATTTGGATGTTGATAAGTCTGCATTGGAATTCCTGATGTAGTAATTTTTGGAATGTGTGAAGATTATCGATCTCAGATAATCAATACATGTGAGTTAGAGATTTGGTGAGAGTCAGAAATTTAGTGAGAATCTTGATTGCCTCATGTCTTGGGATCTGCCTGCATCGTAGTGTGAGTCCGTCTGTTGGAATCTTGACTCTCAGAGTGTCATGTCTAATGCATTGCAGTGTGAGTCTCTGAATGCTGGAATCTCCGACTTCTCAGAGTGTCATGTGTAATGGACGTCTGAATGCATTGCGATGTGAGTCTGAATGCTGGAATCTCCGACTTCTCAGAGTGTCATGTGTAATGGACGTCTGAATGCATTGCGATGTGAGTCTGAATGCTGGAATCTCCGACTGACTTACAAAAACCTTTGCTGCTTATTATAGCCAATTTGACGTCACGGTTAATTAATGGTAATATGAATCATTATTTTTACTATCCTCTAGAAGGCAGTATTGCACTTCTTAAATTAATTCCACCATTTCTTTTTAATTCTTATCTCGGGTCAAAAAGGTCAGACTGACTTAACAAAGACCTTCTCTTCTCTCAACTAGACTGTGTCTGTCATCTGATTTATAGCTCTACTCCCTTTTGAAATTACTTAGAGTCCTATCAGCTAAAAAAATTTCTGGTTAATCTATTCTTTAGTAATTTTTATCATTTACCAATTATATACTTTCTACAATATTTATTGGAGTATATTTCATACTGTAAATATAATAAAATATACCTTGATTATAAACATATATTTTGTGAATATAAATCTATATTAAAGAAATTTTAACTCTTTTTCCTATACCCAAAAGACAAAATATCTTTTGTTTTAGAAACTTAAGACAGACCAATAAATTTAATTATGACACGTCTTAGCATTATCTCACAAAAACATTCATTCTAGGTTCCTTCATGTCTGGCACTTCTTAAAAAAATATATAAAAGACTCCACCCAGGAATGAACTCTGTAAAAAAAATCTCGTTCATTTCTAAACCTAGAGAAATTTTGAAACAAAAACTGTCTTTAAAAACAAAATGGCTACAGGCATCCATTTTAAATCCTTTCCTCTCTAATATACCCAACATGGTTTGGGGCTGCTTTGCTGTCTCAGGGCCTGGACGGATTGTTGTCATTGATGGAAAAATTAATTCCAGAATTTATCAAGACATTTTGCAGGAAAACGTAAGACCATCTGTCCGCCAACTGAAGCTCCGTAGAGGATGGGTGATGCAACAGGACAATGACCCAAAGCATACAAGTAATTCAACAAAATAACGGCTTCAACAAAACATTATACGCCTTCAGGAGTGGCCCAGTCAGAGTCCTGACCTCAACCCGATTGAAATGCTGTGGCATGACCTTAAGAGAGCGATTCACACCAGACATCCCAAGAATATTGCTACATTGAAACAGTTTTATGAAGAGGAGTGGTCCAAAATTACTCCAGGTCTGATCTTCAACTACAGGAAACGTTTGGTTGAGGTTATTGCTGCCAATGGAGGATCAACCAGTTATTAAGTCCAAAGGTTCACATACTTTTTCCACCCTGCACTGTGAATGTTTACATGTTCTGTTCAATAAAAACATGAAAACATATGTTTGTGTTGTATTATTTTAAGCAGACTGTGTTTTTCAAATTGTTGTGACTTAGATGAAGATCAGAGCACATTTTATGACCAATTCATGCAAAACTTCACGTAATCCCAAAGGGTTCACATACTTTTTCTTGCCACTGTATATATATATATATTTTTTTTAGTGTCACCCCAGGGGGTGGTGCCACCTGGTCCAAGCTGACCCCGCCCCCCTAGGTACGCCCCTGCCATCAAGTATCCTATGCAGCAGCACTGACAGCTGCTTCTGGAGGTTCTGGTTCTGAAGTTCGACTCACTCCATAATTCCAGAATTTATCAAGACATTTTGCAGGAAAACGTAAGACCATCTGTCCGCCAACTGAAGCTCCGTAGAGGATGGGTGATGCAACAGGACAATGACCCAAAGCATACAAGTAATTCAACAAAATAACGGCTTCAACAAAACATTATACGCCTTCAGGAGTGGCCCAGTCAGAGTCCTGACCTCAACCCGATTGAAATGCTGTGGCATGACCTTAAGAGAGCGATTCACACCAGACATCCCAAGAATATTGCTACATTGAAACAGTTTTATGAAGAGGAGTGGTCCAAAATTACTCCAGGTCTGATCTTCAACTACAGGAAACGTTTGGTTGAGGTTATTGCTGCCAATGGAGGATCAACCAGTTATTAAGTCCAAAGGTTCACATACTTTTTCCACCCTGCACTGTGAATGTTTACATGTTCTGTTCAATAAAAACATGAAAACATATGTTTGTGTTGTATTATTTTAAGCAGACTGTGTTTTTCAAATTGTTGTGACTTAGATGAAGATCAGAGCACATTTTATGACCAATTCATGCAAAACTTCACGTAATCCCAAAGGGTTCACATACTTTTTCTTGCCACTGTATATATATATATATATATATTTTTTTTAGTGTCACCCCAGGGGGTGGTGCCACCTGGTCCAAGCTGACCCCGCCCCCCTAGGTACGCCCCTGCCATCAAGTATCCTATGCAGCAGCACTGACAGCTGCTTCTGGAGGTTCTGGTTCTGAAGTTCGACTCACTCCATAATCCGCCACTGTTCATTTCTTACACCATCTTCCCACCTAGTCCACATGTACCCGTTTACTTCAGGTTCTCTATTAAGGCTGAGGTCAGACTAACGCATTTTTGACGTGCGTTTAGGTGCACTTAATCACGGCCGCAGTAGCAGCAAATGACGGGCAATGACCGCCAATATACGAAGTACAGCCACACGAAAGTCCGGCCGTGCAACGCAAGTGGAAAATGAACGCAATTTTTCGAGAAGGCAGAGCCGCTAGTACTGACATACAGAGTGCGCTGCGTCCGCTAGCGGCGTGTTTGCGTGATTAGGAGAGGTCAGACTCTGCTAATGTCCAACCTACATAACGTCCAGACATAAAAAGTGTTTTATTGACGATCCGTAAAAAATCACGCACGAAAGTGCGCATCGTCTGACCGTTTTCACGCATTCCGTGAAAAAATACGTCAATGCGTTCGGACGCATGTTTTGACGGTCGCTGTGAATAATGCATCTGTTTGACCCTAGCCTTACTCTCTGTAACAGAAAGGCACAGGTTTCTGTCCAAAATTCCAAGACCAGATCAAGCCTGTTATTTGCCTGTCCCTTCTCTGTCCCAGAACCACGCCAGGAGACCGACCAGACTACCAGATTTGTAGTCCTGACATTTCAGAGATATTCCCCAGTGAAGTCAAGTGTACCCACACATAACCGGTGAGACATGATCCTTAGTAAAAGCAGGAATGAATGGCTTTATTTTCCAGACAGACAGTATGTTAATACAGTTTCCACAGTGTATGTTTGTTATCTGGGAGGGGTCTCAGACTCTGCTGTCTGAGTTCCTCCCTCCTCCCCTGTGATAAGACTATCTGTCCAGCACAATCAATCCCAGGGGGGAGGAAAAACTAACATCTCTAAAGCCTGTGATACAGTGAGCGTGTTGCGTCGCGCAGCGCCTCTAGGTGGTGCCGCGCGGCGCAACGCGCAGCACCTGTAGGAGGCGCCACGCGGCGAGACGCGCTCAGTGTGTTCAGATTTTCCACCTCCCTTGCTCAGGCCGCGTAACGATGCGGCGCTGAGCGAAGGCGGTTGAAAAAATGTAACTTTCCCCTCGGCGGAGCGGCGCGATGAGGGGAGGGGCAGGATCTGCAGTACACGGCGCTTGCGCCGTGTGCTGTAGATCCCTCTCACTACCATCGCGTCACCCCGCCGGGAGCGGAGCATAGCGTCAGCAGCCTCACGCTGCTCTGACAGTGGTCTGAGCTGCCAACTCTGGCTGAGCCCCAGCCAGCCAGCCTGCCTGCCTGCCTAGCAATTACAGGGTCTGGTCTGAGGTCTACATATAGATCATGCCCACATAATATATATATCTGTGGGCATTATCTGGTCTGAGCTCTATATCTGTGGGCATGTTCTGGTCTGAGGTCTATATCTGGGCATTATCTGGTCTGAGGTCTATACATGTGTGCATTATCTGGTTTGAGGTATATATATATATATATATATATAATATATATATATATATTTAGTTATGTTTATTATTGCAGAAGCCACTTGCACATCACAGCAATTCAAAGAATTGCATCCCAGATCTCCTGTGCCAAATTCCTCATATGCAGCAAGGAATTCTGGGTAGGATATGCAAATGACATCTGTCTCACTTTTATGGATCCTGGGTGTGTTATTACACAGAACCCTTAAATCAATGCTTTGCCATACTATGGATTTCTAGCAGAGATAAGGTATAAATAAAGCTTTGTAAATAAAGTATTGGCATGTTGTATATTGTAATTTAAAAGTTGTTTTAAAATAAACTTGTTTTTTTTCTATGCTTTGCTTCATTTGACGAAAAACATTTATTTAGTTTGATCTGCAGAGTATTGGATTTCTGTCCAGTGCGGAGAGAAGCAAATGTAATGCAGTGTAGACTGACTGCGAGTCAGAGCGGAGTGAAGCTAAGCCTGCAAAATGTTTGCTTCTCTTCGCTTTCCAACGCACAGCTACGCTCTCAGTGTATCTCAGGCTTTAGAACTGCTAAACAGAAACATGCTTTTAAAACACATCACATACATCATGGCAATGTCCAAATGTCCTATAAACAGTCTCTGTCATAATCACACATAGTCTGCGGGCACAAGGCTGGCATCTGCTCTTCTCCAAAGGGCACACAGTCTATATGTAGCGTGGACAATGGTGTGAGTGCCCATGACAGCCAGTCTCAGCCACTTGGAATCCAAGTCATTGAAAAGGTGGCGGAGGCTTCCGTCACACCCTCACCTAGTTTGTCACCCCTCTCCTCTTAGGACATGTTCACACTGTGCGATTTTATCGTGACATCGCGCTATGTAGCTTCTCCAATGCATTTCAATGGAGCTGTTTACATGTTGCCGCCCGACGCGGTAGCATGTCGCTGGTACATGACCCTTGATTTGCGATTTGCATTGGTGGTGCTTTGCAAAATCGCACTAAGCCGCGATATCGTAGCGAATATGAATATTGCGCGGAAAATCGCATGATTTTCAAATTGCACAGTGTGAACGGGGCCTTAGATTGTAAGCTCTCCAGCAGGGTCCTCTTTCCTACTGGTCTGTGTGTCTAACTTGCATGTATATTGTTATTCTGTTTTACCCATTGTACAGCACTGTGGAACTTGTTAGCGCTTTATAAAGACTTGTAACTGTAACTGAGGGCCAAGGTTGGATACTACTGATTTAGCTCCTTTGCATGTAGTGGAGGAGCCAACCCAAGACAGCTGGGACATCCAATGCAACCCATACACTGCCATTGAAAATCCACACGTCTTCCAATCTCATAGAACAGACCACTTGAAAAGTAAGCAACCCAAGCAGCCAGGGATAGCCCATGGCCAGCAGGGTCTGCCACAGCTTTTGTTAAAATTGCAGGTACAACTTCCAGACAGTGCATCAGAGAACCAGCCAATTCACCAAAAATTGAGGCCACAGAATCTGCAGGACCATCAAGGCTATATTGATGCAAGAAATGTGCACAGTCCAATCTCGCTACACTCCCCCGTGCTCCATTGTCAACTTTTCCATCATGGGGCAACTGTCGCTGAATGTCAAGGAATAGTAGCCCACCATCACCCTGACCATAATAATGTTCCTCAACCAGAGGAGTCTGTCCAGGGAATGCTAAAGTCACCAGGGTCATGAAACAGGCCAAACTCTGGGGAACAGTGGCATGCAGTCTAGAAAATCGGCATCAAGCACTCTCCACTTCAGTGAACCTTGAAATTAGGCAGCAGAGCATGATTCTGAGACCAAAATCTTAGAGATAATGCCAAATGTGTTTCTAAGGTGAGGGCACAAAGCAACCCAAAACCGCAAAGTAGTCATAAAAAATGGGCGGCGTTCCACTCTCTCACCTCCTCAGTTTCTGCTTCTGAGCCATATATATTTGAAAAATAGCTTACAGTTACAAGCATTTATAAAGCGCCAACAAGATCCATAGTGCTGTACAATGGGAGAGACAGAACAGTAGGAGAGAGGACCCTGCTCGAGAGCTTACAGGATGCATGGAACAGCAAAAAAAAAAGTCTGTCAAAGGAGGACGTCAAAATTGCAAAATCTGGGTCTGAATGCAAATTTAATTAAGGATTAAATGACAGGGATCCACTTCAACACTAACCTGGGCTTCTCATAGATTCTCCTCCCAGAGTAATTTTTTAAAAAGCTGTACAGTTAGGGCTCTATTACATTCTCTGCGCAATTGCGCTCGCGCAGCACAATTATTTTTGCGCACAAAAAAAAAGTGATCGCGCGAAAATTAACGTGGTATTACGATCCGAGCGCATTTTTTCTTCCTTCAAGATTTTTCGGGCACAAATCCGATGCGCAAAGCCGTTCACAAATGAACGTTGCATGCAGGAATCGGTGGGCAGACTGTTTTGTCACGGGATTTGTCACGGGATTCAGCCAACATCACCCATTTCCAATAAAATATTTACAAACTAAAAAAAAAGAATTAACAACCACCAGCCAAAAAAAGAAAAAATTAACAATGGCACAATTTATTAATTTTAATGTTCGGGTATGTGTAGAATGTGTAACTGTACTGCGCTGTATTTTTTTTTGTGCTGGTGTATTTCGTTTCGCCCAGAACGATCACATTTACAGTTACCACCTGCTTTTCAAAGATGGTACGAAAATGCGCGCAAACTTTCGTTGCGTGAAGATCGTAATACCATCCGCGTACCAGAGCACGAACACATTCGCGCTGACAATGTTAATTCGCGCAAGGTCAATCGCGGTAGACGATTACGAGCATCGTTTGCTCGAACGTCGTAATACAACATTCTGCGCAAATGGTTTTGCACTCGCGCAAATGCACATTTGCGCGCGCACAAAACAAATGCGCGAAGAATGTAATAGGGCCCTTAGACTGCCCATCTACTAGCACCGTATTTGTGCGATCATCCGATATCGTCTGAAGTCGTCCGACCGATTCTACAACATGCAGCCCTCTTCCACTGCATCCGACCACCGTCGAACGATTTCAGATGAATTTATGCGTTTACAACAGCTGTACGATCCTTTTCATTTCAATTGATTTTATCAGATGATGCTGGGATAATCTGGTAAGGTTTACATGAAAAAGATGCATTGTAACCGCCGTGCCGCGGCAGGGAAATGTGTAAAAGATGCATTGTATAGTATAACCGCCGATTGTAGGGGAAATGTGAAAAGATGCATTGTATAGGAAAACCTCAAAGCTTTTTATACTTTTATTCAACCGTTTATTTTTTTAACCTGCAGCAAAAAGCCTTTAATTTATTGAATTTTTGAAATTTTTTAGGCATTTTTAAAGTTTTTTTTAAATGAAATTTTAGGTTTAATTTTTTTTTAATAGACAAGTTTTTTTTTCTCACGTCGTGTTTTTTTTTTTTCTTCTTAGCTAGCCAGCTGCATTCTGTGTTGCTGTCCCTGGTGCTGAAGCCTATTCAGCACCATGGACGGGGGGGGGGGGTTAATCTACCTACAGCCTGGCAAGTTTTTGTTTTGGTGTCTGTCCTTGGTGCTGAAACTCGAGTTTCAGCGCCAAAGACAGTTGTTTTTCTCCTTGCTCCGATGTCGCTGCAGGGGGGGGGCTCTCCCTGTTGCGGCACCACAGTGGGGTTTTCTGTTTTTTTTAAGGCCGGCCTGTCCAACGGCCAAACTGGGTCGTCCAGCAGATGCTTCCAGTGGTCGACCCTGATCAGTTGAGGGCGCTGTCCGTAGTCGGGTGACCAAGTTGGTTGTCAAACTAAAGTGCCTGTGGACGGCCAGCCTTAAATTGGTGTATGCTTATTTTGACTATTTTTCTGTAGCTAAACCTATCTGTACCCTGACTCCATCTCCTCTTGCACAATGTATGTAATAATCCTCAGTATTTTTAATTAAAGGAGTGAAAACGTCTCTAAGATCAATAATAATAATTTTTTAGCCCTCTTTTCTAGGTTCTGGCCTGCAGTTTCACACAGAGCAAACCTGATTTAGAAAAGATGGATCATGATTTTTGTATATAAACAAGGGGCTCTATTACATTCCTCGCGAAGAGATTGGAGATTGATGTTGGCTGATTCCCGTGACAAATCCCGTGACAAAACAGTCTGCCCACCGATTCCTGCACGCAACGTTCATTTGCGAACGGCTTTGCACGTCGGATTTGCGCATGAAAAATCTTGAAGGAAGGAAAAATGCACTCTGATCGTAATACCACGTTAATTTTTGCGCGATAGCGTTTTTTTTCGTGCGCAAAAAAATTGTGCTGCGCGAGCGCAATTGCGCAAAGAATGTAATAGGGCCCAAGGAGTATGGAAAATGAGGACTGGATGAGTGTGACATGAAAAGGCACTGAGTACAATCATCAATTTTTTAAGTACTGTGTCTTCCTCCAAAACCTAAGATATTAATCCCCTACTGCTTACCAGTTAAGATATGACTGTAAACGCCATTAGTCGCACATTGCTTTGAGATCCAAACAGTTAAGATGGTGTATAAATTGGGATGTGGGAGTGACAGAGACGCAGCTGGGGACATTCCTGGGTTCTCGCACAGTGGCTGTCATGCCGGCTGCATGTCACACAGCCCAGTGCCAAGCATTGTAATTTGTCAAATGTCATCTGCAAATTGCAGCTTCTTTCCGAGGAAGGAGGTGGGAGAGGGGGAGTGAAAAAGCCGAATGAAAATCAGGGATAGAGAGAAAGAGAGGGAGATTGAGAGAAAAGACTAACGGGATAGTGGACCGGCGCTAATAAACCTCATAGACACTGTGGGCCCTATTCTGTTGTTCGGGCTAAAATGGGGACACTAACGTGGAAAATCTGCACCTGCAGGTTTCCCTGTAGCGTCTCCATTTTAATATGATATTCTGTTATAACATGACATACACAGACTCTGAAACTGCCAGTTTTGGAACAATACCTAGGCATATAAACTCACCAGTCACTTTATTAGGTACACCTGTGCAATTGCTTGTTAACACGAATTGCTAATAAGCCAATCACATGGCAGCAACTCAATGCATTTAGGCATCTAGACGTGGTGATGAAGACCGCTCGTTGAAGTTCAAACTGAGCATCAGAATGGGGAAGTGGATTTATGGGACTTTGAACGTGGCATTGTTTTTGGTGCCAGACGGGCTGGTCTGAGTATTTCAAAAACTGCTGATCTATTGGGATTTTCACGCACAACCTTCTCTAGTGTTTACAGATAATGGTCCGAAAAAGAGCAAATATCCAGTGAGCAGCAGTTGGGTGGGCGAAAATGCCTTATTGATGTCAGAGGAGAATGGGCAGACTGGTTCGAGATGATATAAAGGCAACAGTAACTCAAATAACCACTCGTTACAACCAAGGTATGCAGAATACAGTTACAAGTATTTATAAAGCGCTAATAAATTCCGTAGCGCTGTACAATGGGTGAGACAGAATAACTAATATACATACATGTAAATCACAGAACAGTAGGAGAGAGGACCTTGCTGGAGAGCTTACAATCTAAGAGAAGGGTGACACACTAGCAGGGTTATTCAAAGAGATCCGAATTGCTTGAGAAAGGTAACCGAACGCTGAAAATCAGCGTTCGGTTACCTTTCTTGGCCATTCGGCTATTCAGAGAGCAGGCAATTCGCCAAATCCTGGCGAATTGCCTGCACATACGGTGCCTGTTCGAGGGCAGTGAAATCCCCATGAAAAAGCACTGCTTCGGCTATTCAGAGAACAAAAACCAGCAGTGAAAGGTTCCCGAAATGCTCTGCCATTCGGTGGTTTAATTCGTCAAGTTTATTCAGGAGAATCCCATAGGCTTCAATGTTAATAATATTCCCGTTTTAATTCAATATCTAATAAACCGTTCATTATAAAATTCTGCAGTAAAGAGTCTCTTTATTTATCGATTTTTTAGGATATTTTAAGCATTTTTCTGTTTGTTTTTTTGTTTTTTTTAAAGTCCGATTTTTTTTAAGTTTACTTATTTTTTCTGTAACAGCCCTCTTTATTATCATTCCCTGGACCGCATATGTAAATTTCAGACATTTTCGCTCAGTAGTTTCTTTGCAAACAGTGTTTCACTTTTCAATCATTCATACAAACTGTTTTCCTAATTTATTCACTGCCTCTTCTGCGGTGTCGAAGGCTGCGATCGGCTCCTGTTCGGGTTTCTCTGTGGTTTTTGGCAGGTTAATCCAGATGTTTTTGAGGGTTTTCGGCGTGCATTCGCCGGGTTTTGCGATTAGCTTTCGTCAGGTTTGCGGCGGCTTTTCCCTGCAATTCGGGGACCCTGTGGTGCTTGCTGAATACACCGCAGGGTCACCGAAATGGGATTGGCAAAAGGAAACGAATTGAAGAGAACGAAAAGTCACCGAACATGCGGTGACTTTTCGAATCTTTTTGAATAAGCAGGTAGCGGGTGCGTAGGGAGTTGAGTGGGAAGATCATGGAGTGAGCTTATAGGCTTTTCTAAAGTAATGTGTTTTTAGAGACTCCTTGAAGGACTGGATAGATGGGAGAGTATAATGTTACGGGGAAGGGAGTTCCATAGGAAAGGGGCAGCTTGGGAGAAGTCCTGAAGGCAAGAGTTGGGGGTGCGGGTACTAGGAACTGATAGCATCAGATCATTGGCAGAGCGAAGTGGTGGGATGGGATGTACCAGCTAATAAGGGAGGAGGTGTAGGCAGGGCCACAGTTATGGAGAGCTTTGTATCTGAGCACTAGGGATGAGCTGTTCGGTTCGATCGGTTCGGAGTTCGATTCGAACATTGGCCGTTCGAAAGTTCGCGAACTTCGAACTTTTTGGGACGTTCGCCAAAAGTTCGGGTAAAAAAAACATTTTGAAAAAAGTATAAAAAATGCTTAAAAAAATACTAAAAAATCGAGAAATAAAGAGACTCTTTACTGCAGAATATTATAAGCAACGGTTTATTAGATACTGAATTAAAACGGGAATATTTTTAACATTGAAGCCTATGGGATAAAACATTCTTGTTACTAAAACATCAGGCAGACACGGCCCTCTAAATAGGCACTTTAGAGGGCAGCCTGCTGGGGCCTTCCAAGGATCCCCTTGAGGAGCATGCGGCCACCGGATGACAGAGCTGCGACTGTGCGGGCTAGCCGCCCGGGTGCATGTGGCAGAGACACTGCACCTGCGGCCACGGCAGACCCCCCCCCCACAACCAGGATCCAGGAAGCCCCCACTGACCACCAGGCTAAGGTAAGGTGACACATTTCTAAAAAAAATAAAATCCGAAATCTTTCTCTACCTGGCTGAATGTATTTAATTATATATATTAGACACATTCAGCCAGGTAGAGAGGGGTGGCATGTGGGCTGCGCGGGGTCTCAGGCAATGGTTTTTTTTTTTGTGTATATCTCTAGCAAATTTATAGAGGAAGGTAAGGGCAGGTATGATATATATATATATATATATAGATAAGATATACAGTTGTGTTCAAAATTATTCAACCCCTAATGCTGTAAAGGGTTTTAGGGAATTTAGTGTACATTTGTAATTGTATTCAGAATGAAATCCTACAAGGACTTTTTAAAGAACCATATGCAACTAAAATGACATCAATTGGTTTTGTAATACAGTAGTAAATGTTTCTTTTGTGAATTCTTCATTGATACAATTATTCAACCCCTTAAAGACTATCACTCTGAAGAACAGAGGTTCATTCAAGTGTTTTCAATCAGGTATTGAAAACACCTGTGGATGTCACGGAGAAGCAATAAAGCATAATAAGCACCAATTAGGCAGCTTTAAAATGACTGTGATACTCAGCTCCTTCTAGACATTTACTGGTGTGGTTACAAACATGGTGAAGTCAAGAGAATGGTCCAGGAAGACAAGAGAAGAGGTGATTACTCTTCACAGGAAGGGCAATGGCTATAAGAAACAAGGGGGGAGTCTGTGAGGGTCCTGAGAACGAGCAACAGCACAAATGGCCTGCTCTATGGTGGGTGCCCGCTCAGGTCTCACAAACAAGGTTTGTGACGAGGCCCAATAAGGCCGAAACGATCGTCGGGGGTTGCTGCACCTCTCGTGCAGGGATGACGTCCTTGACAATCAGCACTGGCCACCCTTTCTGGGTGAGAGCAGGCTGATTTGCATATGGAAAATTCATCCCTGTAATGGTACAATCAAGCTAAAACCTTGTTTGTGAGACCTGAGCTGGCACCCACCGTATAGCAGGCCATTTGTGCTGTTGCTCATTCTCAGGACCCTCACAGACTCCCCCCTGGTTTCTCAATGGCTATAAGAAGATTGCAAAGATGTTAAACATACCAAGAGAGACCATAGGAAGCATCATTCGCAAATTCAAGGCAAAGGGCACTGTTGAAACGCTACCTGGTCGTGGCAGAAAGAAGATGCTGACTTCGACTGCTGTGCGCTACCTGAAGCGTAGAGTGGAGAAAGTCCCCGTGTGACTGCTGAGGAACTGAGAAAAGATTTGTCAGATGTGGGTACTGAAGTTTCAGCTCAGACAATACGGCGCACACTGCGTAATGAAGGCCTCCATGCCAGAACTCCCAGGTGCACCCCCTTGCTGTCTCCAAAGAATAGGAAGAGTCGACTGCAGTATGCCAAAAGTCATGTGGACAAACTACAGAAGTTTTGGGATAGTGTTCTGTGGACTGATGAAACAAAATTAGAACTGTTTGGGCCCATGGATCAACGCTATGTTTGGAGGAGGAAGAACAAGGCCTATGAAGAAAAGAACACCTTGCCTACTGTGAAGCATGGCGGGGGGGTCAATCAAGCTTTGGGGCTGTTTTGCTTCTGCAGGTACAGGGAAGCTTCAGCGTGTGCAAGGTACCATGAATTCTCTTCAGTACCAGGAGATATTGGATGACAATGTGATGCAGTCCGTCACAAACCTGAGGCTTGGGAGACGTTGGACCTTTCAACAGGACAATGGTCCCAAGCATACCTCCAAGTCCACTAGAGCATGGTTTCAGATTAAAGGCTGGAACATTTTGGAGTGGCCATCGCAGTCACCTGACTTAAATCCGATTGAGAACCTCTGGTGGGACTTAAAGAAAGCAGTTGCAGTGCGCAAGCCTAAGAATGTGACTGAACTGGAGGCTTTTGCCCATGACGAATGGGCGAAGATACCCGTAGATCGCTGCAAGACACCTGTGTCAAGCTATGCTTCACGTTTAAAAGCTGTTATAACTGTAAAAGGATGTTGTATTAAGTACTAAGATTGATTGTCACTTGGGGGTTGAATAAAACTGATAATGATGTGAGCACAGAAAAGACATTTGTGGTTATTTCATTATAAATGTTATGTTATATTTGTCTGACCTACACGTGCCCCTTTGATTTAATTGTAAGCAAGATGACTGAATGATCAAAATCGATGTCAAACTGGCCAAAACACTCAATTTCAGTGGGGGTTGAATCATTTTGAACACCTTTGGTGGGGATAAGGCTAGGGTCAGACGAAAGCATTTTTCCCCGCGAATGTGAAAAAGTGCGTCTGAACGCATTGATGTATTTTTTCACGGAATGCGCAAAAACGGTCAGACGAAGCGCATTTTCGGGCGTGATTTTGTACGGATCGTCAATAAAACTCTTTTTGCGTCTGGATGTTATGTAGGCTGGACATTAGCAGCGTCTGACATCTCCTAATCACACAAACACGCCGCTATGCCGCAGCTGCGCACTCAGTACGTCAGTACTAGCGTTCAACGTTCTCAAAAAAATGCGTTCAAATTCCACTTGCGTTGCACGGCCGGACTTTTGTGCGGCCGTACATCGTATATTGGCCGTCATTGCCCGTCATCTGCTGCTAGTGCGGCCGTAATTATGTGCGCCAGAACGCACGTTAAAAGTGCGCTGGTCTGACCCCAGCCTAAGTTCTCACCTTGGTTGTTGCTTTCGTCCAATTTTTTTCTTCACCATAATTTAGCCAAAAAAATCACTAAACTTGTTCTGCGTGTCCTAAAATGTCTCCTCTTTTCATACAGGCTGCCGTCTCAAGCAGTTGTTTATGAATAGATTAAAGGAAAACCATTTTCCGTCATTTGAAATGTAATTTTTTTGTTTTTTTGTTTTAAAATGTTTCTATACATCCTACAAATCCGCCACTTCACAGACAGATTATGGGGACCTCCTAGGCACGATATTTGAAGGAATTTTTCATTTTTATTCTTAACCTTTATTTCATGGAAAACTCACTGTTCCTTTAAAAAGTTTTTTTTTTTTAACTTTTTGGCCTTGTTTCCTGTCCCCCGGGGCACTACCCGGACCCCCATACACCTTTTATGGCAAATATCTTGCATATATGCCCTCTTGGAGGGCACCCTAAAAATCAAACTTTCGAGTCCCATTGGCTTGCATTGAGTTCGGTTTGTGTTCGAGTTGGTGTTCGACTCATTACTAAGTAGACACGGATTCACATTTATTTGCATCTGAAATTAGATGGGTGGATAGGGTTAGATGGGTGAAAGAAATGGAGGAGGTGCGGGAGGCAGCATGTAAACTACGTGACCAGCTTCAAAGGGAGGTAGAGACTTTGAGATGGCAACTAGACTCTGCCACCCACAGCGAGAGACAAAAATATATAGTACATAGGGTGTTATCTCCCAATCATAAGTATATGCTCTAGGTTTAAAATGCACTCACAATGATTTGTAGTCACATCAAGGTATCTTTACCTATTCAATTTTTTCTTCTTTCAAGAGCCCCCAGATTTGATTGTTCTCAGGGCCCCAACAATTAGGGTTCAAGGGACCTCAGGGAGAAGAATGTATACAATAGTGTAGACAGTCAAAATATAATGAATTAAAACATTTATTGCGCTTACATAAAATCAGTAAAATTGGAGCATATCAACAGGTATACCCGAATCCACAGGCAGCCTGCATTCATAAGCCCAATAGGATGAGTCCCCAATATATAGTGCCCCACAGCTCAGCTCGACACGTTTCGTCTGCTAGACTTCAACAGGAGCATACTTGTCCTCCCCACCCTTATATATGGTCAAAAATCAATTAAACAATTATAATCCAAATTGTAGTTTGGAAGTACAGCCCCCCACCATGCAAAAATCCGTCATTGCACATGGCCCTTTTGTTGATATCGTCCGATTCCGCCATCTTTAAAACTGGACCAACATCCGATGATTCTTGGGTCCAAAGGTGTGCAGTATGTAAAGATACCTTGATGTGACTACAATCAAAATCATTGTTTGAGTGCATTTCAAGCCTAACACATATTTTTGTGATTGGGAGATAACACCCTATGTACTATATATTTTTTTTATAAAAACTCTCCCACTGTTGATCTAAATGAGAGAGAGAGACCAGCCTACTACTGCACTGGCTACAGAATCAACTGAAAGATGGCCAGAGAGCTGAATGATCCAAGACAATCCAGTGATGATGCGGAGGCTATGGTACAGAGTCTGGAGGTGGAGAACACTGGCTTGTTGGGATTACTTAAACTGCTGAGCAAATCAAGGAGAATGCTGCTCGGGAGCAAGATGAAGACATAGACTTTGGTGTTTTAACCACTTGGCTGCTATGGACGCGCTCAGCGCGTCCAGCCAAGTGGTTCTCCTGTGCTACGGACGCGCTCAGCGCGTCCGAGCACAGGAGGCAGCAATCCGCCGGATTCCGGCGGATTGCTGCGCCCCCCGGTGCGGGCTGACATCTTGGATGTCAGCCCAGCACTCGGGAGCCCGGCGGGTGATAAATTTGGATTTAAAGCAAACAAAACAAACTCCCTATAATAATTACCATTTATGAAATTTCAATAAACCTTTTTCTAGTTTCTTCTCATATATCAAAGTTGAAAACAGGGCGCGGCGCTTCACCATGGCGAGAGACAACAAAATCAGCCACAAAGCAATGTAGCGTCAGTCCTGTCTGAAATATCCTTCCTTAGACAGGTCTTTTATTAGATTTCAAAGAACTTATAGCCAATCAGCATACAGATACATTTCTACGTCAGAGTTTAACCAACAGTGAGCCAAAATTTACTATATTGATTCAGAGATGGCTTTTTCTAGCATACAAAGGAAATGGCTAAATTCCACAGGCTAACATCCTATGCAAGTAAAAGACTGGCAGGGTTTGACACTTATAATGGGGGGGGGGTGGATTCACACTACCTATCATATTAAAATACCTTTCAATCGTCTCATTGATCACATATACAATCGTGATCACAAAAAGGGATGAAACAAACTAGACAATTAAACTAATTATACCTGGGGCCATAGTATCCTCGCCTAATACCTGTATGATATACGAAAAGGATTCCCCAAGGATGCCCTTTATGAGCATAAAATACACTTATCTATCTAGATTCACTCTTCCAGCGAACCACATTTGGAGCGTAGGCAAAAATACCTAATCTAGACATTAAATAACTATTTATTCCCATTTCCCAAAATATAATTCACCGAACAAGAAAAGTATAATAACTTGAATGTAAAAGTTCATTTATCTAATAAATCAACATGAGTCAGATCTATATCTGTGTGTTTTCCTATGTTCAGCTTCACTCCACAAAACGCATATACACCTGCATTCATACACACATTCAAGAAATACATTCTCTCATTTTCACAAATTAAATCCTTTCTCACACTTATCTAGGGGATTAAATAAATAAAAAAATAATATTCCATAATCTAATACCATAGTCCACAGTGCGAGATCAGGGTGTGGTCTTATTTTTCAACATCCCAGCTTGAGACGCATAATCATTGAATGTCATCAGAGCTCCCACCATAGGGACTCCTGAACAAGCTGTCTCTTTGCGCTGGTTGCTTATTACCTGTGACCTTTGACCTTGACACAAAATGTCCATGATTCGTTCCATATTCGTTCATTGTGACTGTCAGGTTTCTTGATGATGTGATATGGTTTTAGCAACAATAAAGAAAATAAAAAAGAAAAGAAAATATGGTATACCCCGCTAATCATATACATCCATTCATTCATTGTCACTCTCAAATGCACGAAAACAATAAAAATGTTAATTTACACAAGAAAAGACACAGATAAAAATGTCCCCGCGAAGCCTGTCGGCCTCACGCAATAAAAAAATTATACTACTTCTGACTCATTGTTAGAGAAAAATATATATACGCAACTTTGGCTCAAAAGGGAAATAGCCGAAGTGCATATTCCACCCTTTTATTAAATATAATTATTTTTTTTTTAATTACTATCCTATTCAGTCTTGTTCGATGTTGTGAAACAAACCTGGTGTTTATAAAACACACCAATCCTCAAATGAAATAAAAAAATAAAAACAGCATTAATTTTATCGAATTAAAACTTTCCATTTACCACTATATATGTCATGAAACGTATTTATGCAAATGCATTAAATTATATGTTCCTAAATACATTAATGAACTCTAATTTTAATTGGATGTGATCTTCAATAATCCTAAATGTGTCAGGGAATTTTGAACAATATTGATTGTAACTAAACAACAAAAATAACAAAATATAAAATAATAAAAGACACAAAATAATTATCACTTAGACAACATCAGAATATAAAAATACATTATCTTCTTTCTTTGTCTTCTGTCTTATTGGTTGAAAATAACAGTTTTGTAAAACTGACATGTCTTAAGTTGTATTTCCAAATCAATGATCTTCTATAAATAGCATGATTTATTGATGAGTTGTCGATAATTAGATTGTTTTATTGCCTGGTGTCTGATAATTCCTTATTATCCGGTTGATGTAACATTGCAATGTGAAATGATAATGTGTTTGAGTAAATTTCCTTCAATTCCAACATCTTTATCAATATTGGTATCGCATAATCTTCCATCTAGCTTGAGCAAAGTTGGCATGCATGGGTAATTTTCACCTAAAGTAAAAACTTGGGAAAAAAATGTATTATTAACCTGTCAAAAACTTTAAAATTCATATGGTTAAAATACTTTTAAAATGGAGAAAAAAATGCAACACATTTTTGGACACAAAGAAAAGGAGTGGTCATGAGTGAGACAACACGGAGGAGAGGAGGGGTCATGAGTGAGACAACACGGAGGAGAGGAGACTAGGAAAAGAATGTGAACTTCAATTCAAAATAAAAAAAAACACAACAAAAATATCATGAACTGGGAAAGAAAGTATAGAAGTGCATGTTTAAAACTTGACGCGTTAATTAGCACAAAGTTCTCAGAGGAAACTCAGAGAAAAAGATTCTTAATAAACATCAATAATCTTTATTAAGGATATTGGTTAAAAACAAACATTCAAATGTGAGGTGTCTGTGCAGCTATTTTACAACCTGTTTTATTCCCTCCAAGAATATTCAATGGAGGCAAAGTTATACGCTATTGCACTTCACACCCAAAAGACAAAAACATCAGACAGCAAAAAAATAATACTAGACATCTGGCTACCACTGCAGAAAAAGAAAACAAATCAAACAATACTCAGATACCAAACTACAACCTTCCATCTTCCTTAGTCAACTAAAATAAAACCAAAAAACCACCTTCTCTTATTTGAAATCTGCCTAAATTCCTTTGTACAGCACTACTAAACCTGTAGACGCTTTCCTTTAAACTTTCACTCAAATCCTTCAGCTTTATATCACTTCATCCTCTTAGATTCCAAACAACTAAACATGAACCTACATATATATATATTCCATTATACAAGTTACAAAACTGTAAATGATCTCAGTCAGCCATTTTGGCAAAACATATAACCTATATTAAGGTGCGGTCAATCCCTTAGTGCTGGACTCAAACAAAGACCAGAGGAAAATAACCGACCACGCCTCTCTTGGGAAAATGTACAACTTTGAGCCCATCACCTTGATACACTAATTTTTTTATATATATAATCATACATCAATTTATAATCCATTTACAGTAAATCCAGCTCCCATACTTTCTTTTATTCCACTACTGTACGCATGCCGAAGCACTCAAACCGCGCCCAATTCCACAACAGTTACAGTTTTATAAAGCACTAACAGCTCCAGAATTCAACTGCTACTACAGTCATTCAAGGCATTAGTCACATGTCATTTGTATATACTGTTCAATTATCCCAAATACTCACAGAACAACAAAAATAACTACATATTCCATTATCCAACTTGCACTGCTAAAAGACTACTAGCATTCAAAGAAAAAAATCCTTATACAAACACATAATAACATTATACATTACAAATAAAGAGTTTCTTTTAATTAAATAAAAAAAAGAACAAAGAGAAAAAATGAATGTATGAGAAAGGGAAAAAAAGTTAGCAGGCGCATTTGAAAGTCACTGTAAACGTAAAGCCCTATTGTCTTCTCCATTTCCTGTGCCCCTTCTTTTTTTTTTATACGCGAGGCAAGGCAGTAATGACACAGAAACAAAGAAACCTGGTTTACGAAAAGCAGTCCCTATACATAAATTACATATAAAAAACATAATATCAAAACTACGAAATACAAAACATCAAAGATAAACACATACATTAATAGTTAGTAAAGACAAACATTTAAATAAACAGACGCAATCAATGGCCAGAAACAAAATAAAAAATAAAACAAAAACAAACATGCAATCTGAAAGAAAAAACAGTTAGCAAATCCTTTAG
Organism: Leptobrachium leishanense; assembly: GCA_009667805.1. NCBI lineage: Eukaryota > Metazoa > Chordata > Amphibia > Anura > Megophryidae > Leptobrachium > Leptobrachium leishanense. The sequence continues at coordinate 155,678,987 of CM019064.1, read as the reverse complement.
AATCAGCGCGCAAACACATGCAGCAAAAAAAAAAAAAAAAAATGTCAGCAGCGCGCAAGAAAATAAAAATAAAAAATTAAGAGGAAAAAAAACTGTCTCTCAATGGGAGATTAAATCAGTTGATATACAAGAAGAAAATCTAATCAGTTAAAATAAAATTCTCACAATTACAAGATATGGACGACCCAGAAACACCAGAATTGAAGTACAAGATAGACACAGAACGGAGACAAAACAACTAGAAACATCTCGTTTCTTTTTTTATGAGTTCAATTTCCAGCAAATACAAATACTCAACACAGCGGGCGAGTTCAAACACACGCGAGGTCCTCAAACGATTTTCCTTTACTACAATACATAAAACGACAAAAACAAATCAAGACAAAGAGTCCAACCTTGCACCAAAAAAAATTCAAAAAAAAAATTCAAAAAAAAAAAATCAACAAGCTCTGAACCATAGCTTTAACTTCAAGGAAACCAAGCCTGGAGGCAAGTTCGCAAAATCTGAACAAGCAAATGTAAGAATATATTCAAATGTAAAGATACACTTATATATATGGATACATCTGAATGGCAAATCCCACTTCAGACAGCAACTGATAAATTTGGATTTAAAGCAAACAAAACAAACTCCCTATAATAATTACCATTTATGAAATTTCAATAAACCTTTTTCTAGTTTCTTCTCATATATCAAAGTTGAAAACAGGGCGCGGCGCTTCACCATGGCGAGAGACAACAAAATCAGCCACAAAGCAATGTAGCGTCAGTCCTGTCTGAAATATCCTTCCTTAGACAGGTCTTTTATTAGATTTCAAAGAACTTATAGCCAATCAGCATACAGATACATTTCTACGTCAGAGTTTAACCAACAGTGAGCCAAAATTTACTATATTGATTCAGAGATGGCTTTTTCTAGCATACAAAGGAAATGGCTAAATTCCACAGGCTAACATCCTATGCAAGTAAAAGACTTGCAGGGTTTGACACTTATAATGGGGGGGGGTGGATTCACACTACCTATCATATTAAAATACCTTTCAGCGGGGACATTAGATGTCATCATTCTCATTCTCATTAACCCCTGGGGAGCCGGATCACGAATCGGCGCTGGAAAGCGCCGGTTCGTGATCCTTTCCCGGAGCTGGCCGACATCTTGGATGTCGGCCAAGCCTCCGGGAACTCCCCCTGAGGACTGGCGTCATCGTGCTATGCACGATGACGCCAGTCCTGGAGTTAACCCCTAGCTGCCACCAACGGTGGAGATAGGGGATTCATTGGAATCCCCTATCTCCCGATCCGTGGCAGCTAGGGGTTAAAGTTTGGTATTGTTGGATCGGCCAGAGCATGGCCGTTCCAACGATACCAAACACCACTGTGAAAAAAGTTTAAAAAAAAAAAAAAAATTAAAAATAAAAAAAAAAAAAAATTAAAAACAAAATTATAAAAAAAAATAAACAAGTTTTTTTTTTTTTTTTTGCTTTGTTAATGCAGCAATATTGTTCCCATTTCAATTATATTGTGAACAATGATGCTGCACTAACGATTTTTGTATGCGGTGCGTTTGTTAAAAATCGCGTAATTTCCCCCAAAAAAAAATGTAACGAGACCCCATCTCTAATTTTTTTAACAAGCGCACCCCATACAAAATATAACCGAAATTGCTCGCATGTTAAAATGTGAAAAAAATACACTTTACACGTTGTAAATTATTGAAAATTCATATTTTATTGCATTTTTTGTTATAATATACAGACAGGTCATGACGTATACATATAATAATGACATATTATTAATCTGCTGAGTCTGAAGGAAAGAACAATATATAATATGTCTGGGTCATATACTAAAATAAGCCTTCAAAACGCATTTAAACATGATGAGCAAAACCGGTAAAAATGACCTCAGCACAGAGGCGTGAAACGCCTCAGCAGCGAAAGGGTTAAAAGTCCAGGCAGTCTGGGAGGAAAAGTGCCTCCTGGAATCCCAGATCATGCAGCTGGAAGAGAAGCTGAAAGCTGAGCAAAGTCACGCTGAGCGAGTAAGTGATGATCTCGAGAAGGCCAGACTGCAAATTGACAAGGTGAGAGCAGATGGGGAGGCAGACCTAATCAAGGCCCAGCAGCTTGAGAAGGCCTGTCAACAGCTTCAGGAGTAGGTATGAGCCGAACACCCCCCTAGTTCGGTTCGGGCCCGAACCCGAATTATTTTTCCAAAAATGTTCGGGTCCGTACCCCAATGCAAGTCAATGGGGCTGAAAATTCGGTTTTTAGAGTGCCCTCCAAGAGGGCATATATGCTACATATTTGCCATAAAATGTGTATGGGGGTCCGGGTAGTGCACTGGGGGACAGGAAACAAGGACAAAAAGTTTTTTTAAAAAAGTTTTTAAAGGGACAGTGAGTTTTCCATGAAATATGGGTTAAAAATAAAAACGAAAAATTCCTTCAAATATCGTGCCTAAGAGGTCCCCATAACCTGCCCGTGAAGTGGCAGATTTGTAGGATGTATAGAAACACTTAAAAACAAAAAAATGATGTTTCAAATTACGGTAAATGCTTTTCCTTTACTCTATCCATAAACAACGGCTTGGGGCGGCAGTCTGTATGAAAAGAGGAGACATTTTCGGACATGCAAAAAAAGTTTACTGATTTTTTTGGCTAAATTATTGTGAAAATTATGCAGGCTTTGGATGAAAGTAACAATAGGTGCTTCAAAATTGGTCCTTTAGCGTCCCCAACAGTGCCGTCACACCGTAACCCCTCTGAGGATATGAATCTGATACAGGCGTCAGTGGCAGTGCACCCAAATATTGTGCTTTTGGTGCCAGGCCTGCAAGTACTATCATACAGTAACCACTCTGTGGTATTGTGGAAGAATGCAGGGGTGAACCTTGCGGTCCTATATTAAAAAGATAATCATCTGGTAAAGGCGTCAGTGCACCCAGATATTGTGCCTTTGGTGCAAGACTGCCAGGCCAGCAAGTATCATCATACAGTGACCCCTCTGTAGTATCGTGGAAGAATGCAGGGGTGGCCCATGTGGTCCTATATTAAAATGATATGATTCTGGTCAAGGCGTCAGTGCACCCAGATATTGTGCCTTTCATGGCAGCTAGTGCCTTCACACCGTAACCCTTTTGTGGTATTGTGGAAGAGTGCAGGGTTGGACCCTGCGGTTCAAAAAATTTAAATGATATAAATCTGGCACAGGCGTCAGTGCAGCCAAATATTGCGCCTTTCATGGCAGCAAGTGCATTCATACCGTAACCCTTTTGTGGTATTGTGGAAGAGTTCAGTGCTGGAGGTTTTGTGAATGCAGAAGACATCCCCGATCTATTCCGTTACGTCAGCATCAGGGGGTTGATAGCTGCTGATCCAGGACTGATTCATTTTTATAAATGTCAGCCGGTCTACAGAGTCGGTGGACAGACGCACTCTTTTGTCTGTGACAAAACCTCCAGCGGCACTGAACGTCCTTTCAGAAAGCACGCTGGATGAAGGGCAACCTAGTAGCTGCATAGCATATTGGCTAAGTTCTGGCCAGTGATCCAATCTCAACACCCAGTAAGTCAGTGGATCATCTGCTGTAATGGTATCCAGGTCTGCCCTTGCCCCTAGGTAGTCCTGCACCATATGGTGAAGACGCTGGCAATGGGTGCCTACATTTGACGTCCCTGGGCGTCGTGGACTAAAAAAATGTAAAAATGCATCAGTCAAGCGGCCCTGGCCTTCACCACTATTCCTCTGGTCATCCGCTGCCTCAGAAGCACTTGTGTCAGCACTTGGTAATCTACAAGTGCCTGGAAAAGTGTTACACAAGTGTCGCTTTAGAGCGTCCTCAAGTTTTTTCATCTTGTGCTCCCTCTGTGCGGGCAGGATGAGCTCTGCAACTTTACCCTTGTATCGTGGATCAAGAAGGGTTGCCAACCAGTAATGATCCCTCTCTTTGATAGCACGAATCCTGGGGTCCTTTAGCAGGCTTTGCATTATTAGGGAGCCCATGCAGCATAGGTTGGAGGTGGCATTAGCTTCCGAGTCTTCCTGGTCAATGAGGATGACCGTATTGTGCACTTCCTCCTCCCAGCCACGCACTAGCCCTTCTGTTTCTGGGCACATGAAACCTTCTCTTGAGGAATCCCCACCTTCAATGCCCCCACTACTTAAATATTCCTCCTCTTCCTCCTCCTGTCTGATCTGAGTAGGACCCACTGGAATGCTGTCTGCGGAAAGACTGGGGCCTTGAGAGCTAGGGAAGGCCTCCTCTTCCTCCCACTGCTCTGCCTCTAGAGCCACATCTATAATTCCCTGCAGAGTGTGCTCCAGCAGGAACACTAAAGGAATTGTGTCACTGATGCATGCACTGTCTCTGCTCACCATCCTCGTTGCCTCCTCAAATGGTGACAGTTCAGTGCATGCATCCTTGATCATCAGCCACTGCGGGGGGAAAAAAAACAAGTTGACCTGAACCTGTCCTTGTGCCATACTCACACAGGTACTCATTGATGGCCCTCTGCTGCTTGTGCAGATGCTGCAGCATTGCTAATGTCGAGTTCCACCTGGTGGGCATGTTACAGATCAGACGGTTTGTGGGAAGGTAGAATTCTCTTTGAATTTCTGCCAGGCGAACGCTTGCTGGGAATGACCGTCTGAAGTGGCTGCAGGCTTTTCTGGCCTGGCTGAGAAGCTCTGGCAGCCCTGGGTTCTTGGTTAGGAAGCGCTGTACCACTAGATTTAGGATGTGTGCTAGGCATGGTACATGCATCAATTTACCCTTGCGTAGGGCGGAGAGAAGGTTGCTGCCATTATCACAGACGATCATTCCCAGCTCAAGCTGGCGTGGTGTTAACCATCTCTGCACCTGGCCCTGCAGAGCTGACAGAATTTCTGGCCCGGTGTGGCTATTCCAGGCAAGGTACAAATGGGTTATCCAGAGAGCATAGTCAAGGGGCGATCCGTGGGTCAAGGGCTGATAGACAGCGGCCATCAATAGGCAAAGCAGAGGTCTGGTACACAGTTGCAGGAGCAGATCAGGGTATGACTTGACTCTAAGAGCAAGGAGCATCAATGTTGAGGCAAGTTGGAAGGGGGTGTGCTACTTTATTCAAGGTAGGTGTGTGATCTGTGCTGTGTGTGTTTGGTGCTTAACTGTCCATGTTCTGAATTGCCAGCACTGAGCATGAGCAGCACAGGAAGAGTGGCAAGCAATCCATTTGGAATCTAACCTTGCCACTGACGATCTGGAAGGGGGAGATATGTGACGGAACTAAGTCCTCCCTTGTGTGCAAAGTGTTTGTGTTTTCTGTGCCCTATTCACTGATGTCTGTGTTTATATTATTATTCCATTATGTACAGTATTTAGTGTAGATTGTTGTGTTTTCCCTATGTGTATTCTGCATGTACCATTTGCTCTGCATCCACCCAACCCCCCCCCCCTCAAGACTGGCTGTAACCAGATCTCTCTACCAGTTTCCTTATTCTTTGTCTGTAGAATAGGAAATGTGTATGGGAGGGGCAGGCTATTCAGCATGGGAATGCTGGGGTGTGTTTTTTCTTTTGAATGTCTGGAACTGTAAAACCAGAATAAAGCCATTCCGAGTTTGAGTTGCACACTGCAAGGATTAGCTGCAACTTTTTGTCACACTTCGTCTAGTCTGTGGAGCTATGATCACCTACCCCTCACCTCCTAGTACAGCGGAAGGGGCACCAGGACGGAAGTATCGAGCTTGGGTACTAGAATCCATAACAATATGTGGGTGTGTATATATATTGTCAAGCTCTTTGATTTTGCGCACGATTTCCCCGCTTGAAAGGGAACTTAAAACATCATCGCTGGAAGTAATAACTGGATTCCACTCTTCGTTTACTTGCATTTAAATTTAATCTCAGCAAATTGGATAGTAAATTAAGTAGCTGTAGATTGAGTAGTAACTGAATAGCGGATTGGATGATTAGATGAATAGATGAATAGGTGAATAGGATGATTAAGGTGAATAACCTTTAACAGAACAGAAATTGTATAAATGCATTGCACATAAAGTTTGTTAAACATTAACCTCTGTGTTAGCTTCATATTTTCACTAACACGCACTTCTAGAATATCATTACTGCCAATTTTTTTTTAACTTAAACAGACATGAAATGAACTAACAAAGGGATGGCATGTGGAATCTCCTTACATTGAGAATGAAATAGAACTACAAGTTAACTGACTGCATTGATCACTAAACTGCCTCAATTCCTTTCTTGCACATGAATGTGAAACAAGTCCTTTTGCTCACCGGCTGAACTCCAGGATCTGAAGATGTTTGTAAATGTCTGTGCACTTTCTTTTGTCCAGATTGCCTGCTGCATGCATGAAGCTTTAAGATGGCTCCTCTCTTCACCACAGATCTCTTTGTTGCCTCAGGGAAGCCTGACCTATACTCTGATTGGCTGACTCTAAATGGAGCTGAATTGCATGCAGGGACTAGTAGTTCTCACAGACTTTTGCAGATTTCAATTAACTAAACTGAATTACAGTAATTTTATTATTCCACTTGCATGTACATTAGCTGACCATTCTGTACCTCTGCAGTTTGACTTGACATATATATATACACAGTACTGTGCAAAAGTTTTAGGCAGGTGTGAAAAAATGCTTTATACAAAGAATGCTTTCAGAAATATAAATAATGATTGTTTATATTTGTCAATTTTCAACATGCAGTGAGCGAACAAAAGAAAAATCTAAATCAAATCAATATTTGGTGTTACTACCCTTTGTCTTCAAACCAGCATCAATTCTCATAGGTACACTTGCACAAAGTCAGGGATTTTGTAGGATTATAGTCAGGTGTATGATCAACCAATTATACCAAACAGGTGGTAATGATCATCAATCTCACATGTAGATTGAAACCCAGTCATGAACTGAAACAGAAACAACTGTGTAAGAGGCTTAAAACTGAGTGAGGAACAGCCAAACTCTGCTACCAAGGTGAGGTTGTGAAAGACAGTTTCATGTCATGACTAGATTGAGCACAGCAACAAGACACAAGGTAGCTATACTGAAGCAACAAGGTCTCTCCCAGACAAAGATTTCAAAGACTGGGGTTTCAAGATGTGCTGTTCAAGCTCTTTTGAAGAAGCACAAAGAAACGTGCAACATTGAGGTTCGTAGACTCAGTGGTCGGCCAAGGAAACTTAGTGCAGCAGATGAAAGACACATCAAGCTTTTTGTCTTTCGAAATCGGAAGATGTCCAGCAGTGCCATCAGCTCAGAACTGTCAGAAACCAGTGGGACCCAGGTACACCCATCTGTTGGTTATTTTATGAAAGAGGCACTGGAGTCTTGTGAATCTGCAGTAGAGAACTTTACTTTGTGCATATAGCAATAAAACAACTTATAACAGATTAGTCACTGGAGATATATCAGGATGCTTCATCATCACACAGCTAGAAAGGAAGAAGGAAGTAAAGCAGAGACAATAGAGACTTATTTCCTGTGAACATATACCAACGAGTTTAGAACACATTTAACCTGTACTAACAGCGCCACCTGCAGTCCATAGTATAATATATGCTGTTGTATCTCCAACACCCCTTCTCAACAGCATGTGCATAATCATACAACATTCAGCTTCTTTTGAAGAAAACAATAACGTTCCTTTGGCAACGGTTTGGTGAGTGCATCTGCAGTCATCTCTTCTGATGGGCAATACTGAATATCGATAAGTCCTTGCTCTTGTGTGTCCCTGAGCAGATGATATTTTACGTCTATGTGCTTGGTTCTAGGGTTGATCCTTTCTGATTGTGTCAACTTTATACATCCCTGGTTGTCTTCAAAGATGGGTATCGGTTTAGACATATCCAGTCCCATGTCTAATAGAAGTTGACGAATCCAAATTGCTTCTTGACATGCATGTGCTGCTGCTATGTATTCTGCTTCAGTTGAAGAGAGTGCAACAGTCGCTTGTTTTCGACTAGACCAGCTGATGGTTCCTTCTCCGTACTGGAAGATGTAACCAGTAGTAGATTTGCGGTCTGTGATATCTCCGGCCCAGTCAGCATCTACATATCCAATTAAGTTTGCATTGTGTGTTGCTGGCAGTCGCAGTTTCATATGAATTGTTCCTTTTAGATACTGTATCACCCTTTTTACAGCATTCCAATCACGTTGACAGGGTGTTGAAACTTTTCTACAGAGTATACTCAATGCTGCGGCAATGTCTGGTCTTGTCACAGTTGCAATGTATAACAATTTTCCAATTGCTTTGCGGTACTTCTCATTGTTAGGTAACAAGTTTTCCATTCCATTGTCTTTCTGATAAGCTGGTTCCATAGGCGTTTTCACCTCTTTTGCATCTTGCATGTGAAACTCTGCTAGAATATCTGTAATTTTCTGACTTTGGTGAAGAAGATAACTTCCGTCTTCTTCTTTCTCGATTTGGATTCCTAAATAGTGAGCAATGTTCCCAAGCTCTTTAATCTCAAAGTTTTGTTTCAATGTGCTAGTTATTTGATCATAATCCCCTTCTTGTTCAAAACAAATTATGATGTCATCAACATAAATTAGTAGGTAGATCCATTTGTTGTCTTGATTCTTTGAATACAGGCATGGATCAGCGTTACTTCTTGAAAATCCTTCTGTTGTGAGTACTTCGTTCACTTTTTCATTCCACATTCTTGCTGCTTGTTTGAGACCATAGATGCTCTTTTGCAGTTTACACACAAGGTTCTGTCCTGTATTAAACCCTGGTGGCTGCTCCATGTAGAGTTCCTCTTTGATATCTCCATATAGAAAAGCTGTTTTGACATCCAGGTGCTTCACTTGCATTTGTTTTTCAGCTGCAATGCTGAGGAATGTTCTAATGGTTGTGTGCTTTACCACTGGAGCAAATGTTTCATCATAATCTTCTCCATATTTCTGGGAATATCCCTTGGCGACTACTCTTGCCTTGTATCTGTGAATGTTTCCTTCTGCGTCGTACTTCACTTTAAAAATCCATTTACTTCCTATAGTTTTGTGACCGGGAGGGAGCTCTGTGAGAGTCCAGGTTTCATTTTTCTGAAGTGATTTTAGTTCTTCTTCAGCCGCCTTTCTCCACTGATTGGCTTCCCCTTTTGGTAGTTTATCTATGTCTTCCCAAGATGTTGGTTCAAATGTCTCATGTGTCTTAACAGTGTATGACAGCTTGCGCGGTGGGATCCCTTTTGTTGTCCGAGTAGATCTTCTGATTTCTGGTTGTTCTGTCGGTTCTACTGGATTGTGAACAGTTAAGTCATCAATTGTGAGTTCCACTTCTTGGTCTGACTCCTGCACAGTTTCCTTTTGGTCAGCATCTCTTGCTATTTCAATCGGCACCTTTTCTTCGTGTTTTTCGGGAGTCATTATTTCTGATGTTTGGCTTTCATCAAAATAAACACTGCGGCTTACTGTGACCTTGTTGGTCTTTGGATTAAGGATTCTGTATCCCTTACTTTGTTCACTGTAGCCTATTAGAATGCCTTCTATGGCTCTGTTCTCCCACTTGGAGCGTTTTTCACTTGGAATGTAAACGTATGCTTTGCAACCAAACACTCTAATATGACCTATACTAGGTTTTGATCTGTTCCACATTTCATAAGGGGTACTTTCAATAGCTTTAGATGGTAGTCTGTTCTGTAGATATGTTGCAGTCATTATTGCTTCTCCCCAGTACTTGTTGTGTAGGTTGGCATCTGAAAGCATGCATCTGGCCATTTCTACAAGAGTGCGATTTTTTCTTTCAGCTACACCGTTTTGTTCTGGAGTGTACGGTACGGTTGTCTGGTGTATGATACCATGTTTCTTTAGATATGATTCCACTTCTTTACCCATATATTCCCCTCCATTGTCCGTGCGTATTATTCCGGGTTTCCTTTGAAATTTGTTGCTAGTCATCGCTACAAATTCTTGAAGTTTATCAGTTGTCTCACTTTTGTGTTTCATCAGATATGTCGTTGTGTACCTGGAATAGTCATCAATGAAGGTTATTAAATATTTGTTGCCGCTGGGTGTCGGGGTTTTCATTGGTCCACACACGTCACTGTGTATAAGTTCCATGGGTTTAGTGGTTTTTCTTTGACTGGCTTGTGGAAGTGGTGTACGTGTGGCCTTTGCTTTGATGCAACACGTGCACTTCATCAACTTTGGACAAGGTATCATTATCATGTCTTCTGATAATTCTCTCTTAGAAAGTTCCTTTATAGCTTCTGAGTTTCGATGCCCCAATCGTCTGTGCCATAGATGGATGCACTTGTCATGTGGATTATGAGTGACTGTTTTGACTTGAACACGTTCAGTGACGATTTTGTATAGGTGTTCATTCAACCTTCCTTTTGCAACGATTTCTTTTCTGTTTCGAATTGTGCATTCATTACCTCGGAATTGTACTGTAAGTCCATTGTTAGCAAGGTTTTTTACTGATAGGAGGCTTCCTTCTAGACTTGGAACATACAGAACGTTCTTTACAAGGATGCTTCGGTTACCTCCTGATGGTGTGATGCAGTTCAGAAATCCTTGACCTTTACCTTCTGATGTAATACTTTTCCCATTTGCTAGGAAGACTTTGTCTTTTGTATTAAAATTAATTTCTGTGAAGAAGGTCTCATCACTGGTCATGTGACTTGTTGCTCCTGAGTCAATGTACCATCCATGCGGGGTAGTATTCTGAGTTACTTTAAAACTTGCACTCCACGCTGTGTCTTTGCTTTCCTGTGTGGCTGCTTTAGCTCTTTCTTTTGTGAATGTCTCTCTCCTTCGCTGTTCTGCTTTCCAGATTGAACAATTATATTTCAAATGACCTGTCCTTTTGCAGCGAAAACACACTCTGGTCTCTTTGTTTTGTTTTGTGTTTTCATTCACCTTTAGAGCTACTTCTGTTTTGTCATTCTCTTCACCACGTATATTTTCCTTCTTTCTGTTGTATTCATCAATTAATTTCCCTTTAGCATATTCCAGTGTTAGTTCTTCCTCTGGTCTGGTTTCTAGAGCGTTTATCAGGGCACTATATGATTCTGGAAGGCTGCATAATAGTAATGCCACTACATGATTGTCTTTTATTTCTTCTCCAATTGCACGTAATTGCTCCACAATTTCCAGCATAGCGTTCACATGTTCACACATTTCCTGGCCTTTTTCCAGCCTCATCTTATACAGTTTACGTAGCAGATATAGTTTACTGTTTAAGTTTGAACGCTCGTGCAGTTTCTGTAGCGCAGTCCACATACCTTTAGCTGTGTTTTCTTTTCTTATATGGATTAGTTGATCATCCTCCACTAACAGGCTTATAACTGCTTTTGCTTGCCTGTTTCTTTTGTCCCATTCTTCTGGGTTGTCAGTGGGTCTGATTGTATCCAGCACCTGCCACAGATCATCTTTGGATAACAGCATTTCCAGCTTAAACTTCCACAGCTGATAATTGGTATTGTTTAGCTTTGCTATTGCATATTTCACATCTGAGCCACTTGCCATCTTTCAGTATATTGGATGCAGCTCCTTTCCTCACACACAGCAGGTATTTGGATGATAGCTGCAGCACTTACTGATTTGTAGTTTCGTTTTCAGTGTCTGGGCCCATAACCTGTTGGTTATGTATGAAAGAGGCACTGGAGTCTTGTGAATCTGCAGTAGAGAACTTTACTTTGTGCATATAGCAATAAAACAACTTATAACAGATTAGTCACTGGAGATATATCAGGATGCTTCATCATCACACAGCTAGAAAGGAAGAAGGAAGTAAAGCAGAGACAATAGAGACTTATTTCCTGTGAACATATACCAACGAGTTTAGAACACATTTAACCTGTACTAACAGCGCCACCTGCAGTCCATAGTATAATATATGCTGTTGTATCTCCAACACCATCTACTGTCTGGATAAGTCTGGCCAGAAGTGGTCTTCATAGAAGAGTTGCAGCCAAAAAGCCATACCTCCGACGTGGGAACAAGGCCAAGCGAATAAAGTATGTACGAAAACATAGGAACTGGGTTGCAGAACAATGGCAGCAGGTGATCTGGACTGATGAGTCAAAATTTGAAATATTTGGCTGTAGCAGAAGGCAGTTTGTTCGTCAAAGTGCTGTAGAGCGGTACAATAATGAGTGTCTGCAGGCAACAGTGAAGCATGGTGGAGGTTCCTTGAACGTTTGGGGCTGCATTTCTGCAAATGGAGTTGGAGATTTGGTCAGGATTAATGGTGTTCTCAATGCTGTGAAATACAGGCCGATACTTATCCATCATGCAATACCATCAGGGAGGTGTATGATTGGCCCCAAATTTATTCTGCAGCAGGACAACGACCCCAAACATACAGCCAAAGTCATTAAGAACTAGGCTTGTGCACTGATTTTTTTTTCAGTTCGATTCGGTTCGATTTGTTCGGATGTTTAAAATTTTCGATTCGGCTCGTTTCGACCGATTTCTGTTTCGATTCGGTTCGGTTCGGCTCCTTTTTCGTGTACATTTTTTTTCCGGAATATCGACCATTTTTCGTGTTTTCGGGTCACTTTGCTCGTTTTTTGTATCGACTTTTCGTGATTTCGGAAATTTTCGATTTTTCGGAACGTCTGTTCTCCTCGTTTCAAAGTGTCTAACTCTATTCGTTTTGACGTAAACTACTATGGTTTATTTTTTGTTATACTTTATATCTTGTTTTATTATAAATTTTTGGTTTGTTTTTCGGATCCGATAATTCATTCCGTCGATACGATAATTCTGGCGATTCTATCGTGTTTTTTTTTATTAAATAAAGATCCTTTTTTTCATATGAATATACATTTCACAACTTTATTTAATCATATTAAAATGGTATGAAAGCCAAGGAACAAAAAAAATGAACAAAACGATTTAAAAAACGCTAAACTGACCCGAATGCCACAAGAAACAAGTGATACGCATTTACAAATACAAAATTTACAGAATCAGCGATATAACCGATAATAGTTAAATATACGATGTCCAGAATTACCGAAATGGAACCGAAATCACGAATGGAACCGAAATCATGAATAGAGCAAAAATAAATTTCGATTTGACACATTTCAAGTCCATTCGAAAAATCCGAAAATTTTTCGTTTCGGCTCGGAAAACTTTTCGGATCTGTCGGTTTTCGGGTCCGATCCGATTCGGAAATTCGGCCGAATCCGAAGACATGAATCGGGAAATTTCGTGAAAATTCCGAAACCCGAAACGCACATCCCTATTAAGAACTATCTTCAGCGTAAAGAAGAAGAAGGACTGGAGGTGATGGCATGGCCCGTACAGAGCCCTGATCTCAACATCATCAAGTGTGTCTGGGATTATATGAAGAGACAGAAGGATGTGAGAAAGCCTACATCCACAGAAGATCTGTGGTTAGTTCTCCAAGATGTTTGAAACAACCTACCAGCCGAATTCCTTCAAAAACTGTATGCAAGTGTACCTAGAATTGCCGCTGTTTTGAAGGCAAAGGGTGGTCACACCAAATATTGATTTGATTTAGATTTCTCTTTTGTTCATTTACTACATTTTGTTCACTTATGAACATACTGTAAATGTGTAACACTTCCATTTGCGAAATAATTTTTTTGTACAGCATTTTTTCACACCTGCCTAAAACGTTTGCACAGTACTGTGTAAATACATATATATATATATATATAAATATAATATATCACGAGTATAGCAGTACGTAGTGATACATTTTCTATTGGACTAACGTTACGTTTAAAAGACAAGCTTTCGAGAGGATTCCTCTCTTCCTCATGTCTGGAAGCTATACTGATCAGTTCCTAGAATTGTACATTAAGGCAGGGTGCACACTAGCGCTTTCTTCTATGCAAAGGACGCACTTTATGACTGAAGAGATTGGTAGACGCCAGACGATGCGTTAATTTTGCGCACGTCGTAAAAACTGAATTTGAGTTGAATGAAAAAAAAAAAAGCTGGGCTTTTGACATTTGATGTTCAACACGTGGCCAACGTCGCGTCAATCCTAGCGCAAAAGCCTTGGTGTTTCCATGACGGACGTCTTCAGCGCGCGTTATGCGTTCTTCTCTATCCGCGCAATTATATACTACAACGCACGTCATAAAGAGCGTCATAACGCACGCTAGTGTGTGCAGAAGAAAAAGCTAGTGTGCACCCAGCCTAAGGGTCACATGGGTGGGGGGGATTTAGATATCGTAAAAAGTGAAAGTCAAATGGTATGTTCAAAATGGGAAAATAAACGCATTAGGGATCTTGGGCCCATAATAAAACAACAGAGATGAGATCATTTCAAGGAGCATGGCCATGCACTCTCTACTATGAGAGTAAGACTTATTGATCATGTCCCTGCGCTCCCACGCGGTGGGGATAGGGCAGGCGAGCTTTTGCGTAGAGAGGCGTATTGGATTTTTACGCTCAACACTGTGTCCCCCAAAGGATTAAATGAGTCCAATTCCTTTAGCTCTTTCCTATCAGTCAGGCAGAGATAATTCGTTGGCTCACTGTCCCTGTACTTTTTGCATATATCAATGTATCTGCGGATTTTGTGGTCACAGTGACATTATATGTATTCTGTATTATTACTGAAGTGTAGCTATTTTGTTCTTACATTGTAGTATTTTAATATTAGCAGATCGATTATTTTGTTCAGGAGATTAATATATTGTGGGATGTAATCTCCCCACATCAGCTTTTATTAGCATATGTATATTTGTATTGGCTTAGACCTAACATTTTTTATGTTGTGGCTTAGACGTTATCGCTTCTTTGCCGCATCTTTTGTTTTTCTTTTTATTATTTAATTTTTTCGGATACTTCTGTTCACAATCTCTTTGGGTCTGTGCTTCTGCGGTACTTTTTGGGTATTTTGGTGTATTGATATGTACACATTGTTTTGGTTTCCTCCGTGGCGTGTTTACGTTCGGGGCCGGCGTCTCGTTGCCATGGTCACGGTCACCTGACCGCTGGGCGTCGGATTTCCGGTTTCAGATGGCGTGCACGTCGCGGTGGGGCCTTTTGTGATTACAGTTAATTGGTTTTCTGTTTATAAATTGTTCGGTTGTATGTGTTATGTGTATTCCTGAAGAAAGTCCATTTTGGACTGAAACGTTGAATTCTTTATAATAAAGCCGTGTAAATTGAGTCTCCGTGGTGCGGTCTCCTCTGTCTCTATTTATATATATATATATATATATATATCTTTTAGTATAATAAAATTAAGACAAATAATAACATTGAAATCCAAGTTCTATCTGGGGGTTGAATGGAATTGGACAGTACACGGATTTAGTTCCATCACCTCCAGGGACATAGGCATGAGTAGTCCATATTTTAGGGTGTGCACACATTACATATAATATTTATGAACTGTAAATGATTATGAATGCTTAATTCTCATATTCTTTATCATGAACCAAATAATGAAAAGCCAAAAGTGTACACATGCACATACAATTTTGAAAGAAAGAGCAATTTACTGAGTTTGCATACCCAGCTCAACCAACTTTTGGCAGGTCTAGAACAGGTAAGAAAATGCATGTGACCGTGATGCGATCCGTGTCATTGCCGTCCCAACCTCACCATGAAAGGGTAGTGTCAACTCAATGTATGCTCATCAGGGTAGCCAGTCTGTACTGCCTGTAGGAGATCAGTGCTGGTCATGCCAAGCGCTGCTTGCAGTACTCCGTATGCGTTTATATAGCCATGATTCAACTCTTTAAGTGCAATTAAACAGGTTCTTGCAGTACCCACCCCCCACAAGGCCTCTAAGGCCTCTTTCTTAAAATATACCAATGTTTACTTATAATCTTTTGAATTCTTTGAGCAAATGGATTAAATTGAGTAATGAAAGACACATTAGAACTCTGTATCAGTTGTTACACTCTTGCTCTTCTCCATTATGAGTTTATTTCTATCCATATTTAAAATATATTCTCTGTCTCTCCAAAATTTATTTTCATGATAACCCTTCCGTATATAGTTCTCCCTTACTTTGATTATAAAAAAATTCCTTTGTCTGAGCAATTTCTCCTAAGTCTCATCAGTTGTCTTTTGGGGATATTAGTCATCAAATTCTTTTTGTGCGAGCTCATCATATGAATCGCCATCTTAGAAACGGTTTAAAAAAGTTTTTGTCTCAATCATGTTATCCTTTATATAGAAAGTCAAATCCAGGAAGTCTATGGTACTCCTACTAACGGTAGAGGTGAACTTTAAATTAAATTCATTGTTGTATAATGAGGAAATAAATTCTGTCAATGACTCAAGACCACCCCTCCAAATAATATAAATATTGTCTCTGAAATGTTTCCAGCGGATGAGGCCTGCCCCCACGCTACGCCTGGACTACAGCTGTTCACACTCCCACTGGTGCATGTACCGGTTGGCATAGCTGAGGGCAAACCTCGTCCCCATGGTTGTTCCACAGGCTTGAAGGTAGTATTTGGACTGAAACCCAAAGAAATTATGTTCTAAAATGAACGGAATAGATTCCAGCAAGAATTCTTTGGGTCCGACAATCTGTTCTTTGGGTAGAGCACCTTCCTCCTATAAACACTTCATAATGTACTCCACTTCTTTATTATGGGGGACAGCGGTGTAAAGGGACATGATGTCCACAGTAGCGAAGCAAAAATCTGTTTCCCAGACCACTTTTTCCAATTTCCTCAATATATGTACAGTATCTTTCAGATATGATTTGATCTTTTGGACTAAGGGCTATAGAAAACTGTCAATGTATTGCGATAAATTATTAATCTGGGAACCAATCCCACTTACAATAGGCCTTCCCAGAGGACATTCAAGATTTTTTGGATCTTTGGCAGGAAATAAAACACTGCCACCTTACTGTGTAGATTACATAAAAAAATCTAATTCCTTTTTTTGTCAAAATACCAGTATTTTTCCATTTAACAGTAGGGAATTCTTCATAATTCTTCCTAGAAGGGTATTGCAGGGTTACTAGCTAATATCTTATAGACATGTGCATTCGTTTTAGTACTAAAACGATTTAGTCAGAATTTTGGGATAATTTAGTTTTAGTATGACTCAAGAGAAACGAAACTGCTCAGTACAAAAAACGAAAGAAACTAAAATAAAATGCACTACATTTTAGTTTCAGTCCTTTTTGTGATATTACATTGATGAGTGAAGGAGACCAGCAATGAAGAGCGCAACATCGCAACATCCGAAGTTCTGCACCCTCCACATGCCAATGCAGTAGGATGTTCTATACAGAGAGGGGCATTAATTAATGCAGGAGGATGTTCTATACATTATACAGAGAGGGGTATTAATGCAGGAGGATGTTATATACATTACACAGAGAAAGGTATAAATTGAGGAGGATGTTCTATACAGAGAGGGACATTAATTAATTCAGGAGGATGTTCTATATATTATACAGAGAGGGGTATTAATTAATGCAGGTGGATGTTGTACACATTATACAGAGAGGGGTATTAATTAATGCAGGAGGATGTTCTAAACATTATACAGAGAGGATCCTTTTTTTTCAGCCCTTTAAATCCAGTGGCTGTGAGCGCTGAGATCGGCTGCTTGTTAGATTATCTCTCAGTACAATGTATCAGGCTCAGTTGTTACAGTAAGTGACTGTAACAGCGCTCAGAGTTTCAGTAAAACAAGGAAATAATATTGTTCTAACCTCTTCAATATAAAAATATTATTCACTAGTTTTACTGAAACTGAGCGCTGTGATGAGCTGCAGTCACTTACTGTAACAGCTTTGCCTGACACGGGGCAATATTACAATGTTGGTGCTAACTTAACCAGAGCTGTTGTAAACTGAAAGCCTCTATAGGCTATAATGGCTCTGGGAAGTTTACAACAGCTCTGGTTATGTTACCACCAACTATGTAATATGGCCCACATTGTGCTGAGTGTGAGAGATACTGTAACAAGCAGCGATCTCAGCCCTCTGAGGAGCCACTACAATAGTAATTGTATCCACTGGTTTTCGGATGAATGAAATTAGTTTTCATACTAAAGAACTGAAAACGAATTTCTTTAGTAACTAAATAAATTGCATTTTAGGACTAATCCATTAGTTCAAAACGAAATTTTGTGCTGTGCACATGTCTAATATCTTATAAGTGTTGGTGTCACAAAAAAAATCTACAGTGTATATGCCTCTTTAAGATAAAATTCATCTGACATAACCACAGTCCCCCCCTCCCTTTTCCGCCTGTTTCACTACCAAATCCGCCATCATTCCTACTGGTGAGCTAACACAGATCTGCTGTTGACAGACGTGAAGGAGGATCTGCATACAACCATTTCTGATGTGCGCTGGATTATCGATCATCCTGTGAGTGTGAATCTACAGGGGGCTAATACACATGTATGATTTGCAGTGCTATGCCATGAGTGTTTAATTTTTTGTATCCTGTATAGACTCATTTTGTTATTTATTGATATGCTGTTGATGCTCTGGGGATGAGGCGTGTGAAAGTCTAAAGATTCTTATATAAATACATATAGTATTCATCTGTATACATAATTTTACCCTGTTTTCACTATCTCCTTAGAGGAGCACTTGTTTTCTGGTGTTTAAAGGGGCCAGAAACCAAGTCAATGGATAATGAAGACCAATCCCCTTTATCTTATTAAGGAAAATACGTTTTCAGTTCTCCACTCAGTGTTATCTATTCAATAGGGAGGCTGGAGGTTGAATATTTGCGGTTCATTATTGAGTGAAGGTTGAATCGTGGTTCCCTTAAGCTGGTGTGACTGACCAATGCTTAGAGTATCGAACCCCAGGTTTTCTAGCGGTGATCTGAAGACATCCATTGATGAGATCATTGAAAAGCCACAGAAAATTATTAAATTAATGTGCTGGTTATGAAATGTGGATTAGGCAAGGCAGCTCTAGTTTTTTTTTAAATTTAAAGTTTATATTGTTTTCACAAAACAGGAAAAGGGATACAGAAAAGAAAAGGGGGGGTAAGGGAACTTTGCAACCAATAACGACTGACAATACTGCAAGAATAAACACACATCAGCAATGGCACAGTATAGAGCTTCATCTTAACAGAAAAAGTATCCCAAATGAAGCAATGGTCCCTACGCTTCTTAGAAACACCTGTGAGGTCTCTGGCCATCCCATCTAGAAGTCTGAGGTCCCCCAGTCTTGTGGTGATGTCTTTTAAAGTAGGGAGAGTGGGGGATATCCAACAAGCTGCGAGCCGATATCTGCTAGAAGTCTATAAGATCCCAATAGCTGGCAGTGAGAAGACACAGATTACAATTCCCAGATATCTGCTAGAAGTCTGTGAGACCCCAATAGCTGGCAGTGAGAAGACACAGATTACAATTCCCAGATATCTGCTAGAAGTATGTGGGACCCCTTGATAGCTGGCAGTGAGAAGACACAGATTACAATTCCCAGATATCTGCTAGAAGTATGTGGGACCCCCTGATAGTTGGCAGTGAGAAGACATCTGCTAAAAGTATGTGGGACCCCCTGATAGCTGGCAGTGAGAAGACACACTGAAAGAACAATCTCCTCTCACTCCTGCAAAAAAAAACACGTGCTGGGGCTGCGCGGAAGCCTTATATATTGTGCTGCGGGATTTAGCACTGTGAGCCCATGATTGGGCAAAATTTGCCCAATCAGGACTCTGAGCCCTGATTGACATAGTCTTGCACCTGTCTTGCACCTGACTTGTGGTCAGGTGCAAGGCTGTAGCCAATTACAAGCTTCAGGCCAGTGGAAGAGTGCATTGTGGTTCATTTTGGTGCATTGTGGGCGAACACGAACTGAATACGCGGAAATGTTCGATGTTCGCCGAACGGGCAATGTTCGAATCAAACTCATGTTCGAATCAAACCGCCAGCTTATCCCTAGCTATAAGGAAAGGACAATTTCTAAAAAAATCTAATCGGTCCTGAAAACACTGCGCGAACAGCTGTTGCGCTACAAACAAAAGGAAAACACCACACGGATCCCTCTAGCTGTTTCCTACAACCCAACTCTAGAGGGAATTCACAAAATCGTCAAAGATCTGCAGCCACTGGTCACAGAGGACCCTGCGCTCAAAGAAATATTCCCACAGCCCCCCTTACTGGCATTCAAGCAACCCCCAAACCTGAGGCAGAAACTGGTCCGTAGCAAACTCACTCAGGAACAGGACGACATACAGAATGGGACCAAACGCTGTAACAAACCCCGCTGCAAACTGTGCCAACATATACAGTATGTGACAGCAGCATTGCACAGCACAACAACACCACACACAACATCAAGGGCTCATACCTTTGCACGTCTGCAAATGTGGTATACATGATCCAGTGCCCGGCATGTGATAAGGGCTGCTATAGTGGTGAAACCCGCCTTAAATTAAATCTCAGGATGAACCAACACTGACATTCCATCAGGAACCACAAGGAAATACATATTGTACCCCGGTGGGACATCACTTCAATCTAACAGTCCACTCCATCCAAAACTTCAGAATTAAAATCCTCAAAGTACATTTTAAAGACCACCAGGAACGCAAAACATATGAAATGAAAATTAATAAATTATCACATATTTCAACAGTATAAAACAAAGGACTTAATATAGATTCGGGTTTTTTAACCCACTACAATAACTTCACATAATATTCATAATTCTGGTTGGGGCTTGGTTTTCTCTCTCCTGCTTTTTTTTGGGGGGGGGTTCTTATTTTTCTGCGTCTTCCTCATACTCACTTTTTTTTTGTCGTTTCACTTTCCCTTTGAAGTGGACATGATCTTATCACCGTTGTGAGACACCTTAATGGTTTTTTTGGGGGGGTTTTCCCCTTTTTTCTTTCCCCACTCTGACCATGCCATTTGGCGATGTACAGTACAACATCTAACACCCCCAACCGTGTGCCCGATGAATGTCCCAATGTTTAATTCTATTATTCTGATCAGTAAGCTTCTAGACCTGACGAAGGGAAGATCACTCTCGAAAGCTTGTATTTTAAATGTAATGTTAGTCCAATAAAAAAAGGTATCACTACAGACTGCTATACTCGTGATTTTTTTTAATAATATATATATATATATATATATCCCCGAGAATCGTGTATAACCAGGCACAGACCCCCAGAAATGAACATAGCCAGGCACAGACCCCTAGAATTGAATATACCTAGGCACAGACCCCCCAGAATTGAATATAGCCAGGCACAGACCCCCAGAATTAATTATAGCCACACACATGCCCTCAGAATTAATTATAGCTAGGCACAGACCCCCAGAATTAATTATAACCAGGCACCTCCAGAATTAATTATAGCCAGGCAGAGACCCCAGAATTAATTATAACCAGGCACGTGCCCACAGAATTAATTATAGCCAGGCACAGACCCCCAGAATTTATAACCAGGCACAGACCTACAGAATTAATTATAGAAAGGCACAGAACCCAGAAATAATAACCAGGCACATGCCCCCAGAATTAATTATAGCCAGACACATTCCCCCAGAATTAATTATAGCCAGACACAGGCCCCCAGAATTAATTATAGCCAGGCAGGGACCTCCAGAATTAATTATAGTCAGGCAAGGACCCCAGAATTAGTTATAACCAGACACATGCCCCCAGAATTAATTATAGCCAGGCAGGGACCCCCAGAATTAGTTATAACCAGGCACATGCTCCCAGAATTAATTATAGCTAGGCAGGGACCCTCAGAATTATTTATAGCCAGATACATGCCCCCAGAATTAATTATAACCAGGCAGGGACCCCCAGAATTAATTATAACCAGACACATGCCCCCAGAAATAATTTTAGCCAGGCAGGGTCCCCCAGAACTAATTATAGCCAGGCAGGGACCCCCAGAATTAATTATAGCCAGACACATGCCCCCAGAATTAATTATAGCCAGACACAGGCCCCCAGAATTAATTATAGCCAGGCAGGGACCCCCAGAATGAATTATAGCCAGACACAGGCCCCAAGAATTAGTTATAGCCAGGCAGGGACCCCCAGAATTTATTATAACCAGGAACATGCCCCCAGATTAATTATAGCCAGGCAGGGACCCCCAGAATTAATTATAGCCAGACACATGCCCCCAGAATTAATTATAGCCAGGCAGGGACCCCCAGAATTAATTATAGCCAGACACATGCCCCCAGAATTAATTATAGCCAGGCAGGGACCCCCAGAATTAATTATAGCCAGACACATGCCCCCAGAATTAATTATTGCCAGGCAGGGACCCCCAGAATTAGTTATAAACAGACACATGCCCCTAGAATTAATTATAGCCAGACACAGGCCCCCAGAATTATACTTACCCAGCCTCAGGACCGTGTGTCCTCCGAGCAGCTCAGGAGTGCTTCTGCACACTGCTGCCTCCTCAGCCTTCTGAAGGCTGTGACACACTCTCACGAGATCTCAGCTGTAGGCCGTGTCACAGCCTTCAGAAGACTGAGGAGGCGGCCATGCGAGGAGGGATCACGGCACCCGCAGCGCTCTGGGAAACATGGCCAGTCGAGCGGCTGCTAGCAGAATGCTGTTAATGCATTCCGCCAGCAGCCCCAGCTGCCCACAGCTGGGAACCTGTGTTCCCGCAATGTTCCCGCTGTGGGAGAAGTGCAGGTACGCCGTTCTGGCAGGACTCGAGCCCTGGTTGTGGAGCACCTTCGTAATCGTCAGGAATTCCCTCCGTTTCAACATCGTGGCAGCAGATAAATCAGGAAAAAAGGAAATTCCAGTGTAAGGAGCAGGGAGATCCAGGGACTTCCGCATGGCCACCGTCAGGGAATCTTAGATATGGTAGAAGTGGATATGGGTCCAGACGTGCCTCGGGATCTCAGCATCCAACTTGCGCGGTTTCGGGACTCGGTGCGCCCTATCCATTTGCAGAGCTGTCACGTCGGCCTCAGGTGGTAAAACTCGAAACAGGGCAAGTAAATAAGCTGACAAACCTTCAGGCTCGACTGTTTCTGGAATGCCACGAATACAAATGTTGTTTCTGCGGGAACGATCTTCCAGGTACGTTACTTTAAACAAGAGATTCGTGAGCCGTCTTCAGCTCCTTATAAGCATCCACTAACTCATTATGTGCGAGGCACAATTCATCAGATTTATTTTCCAGGAGATCAGTGCGTTCCCCAATGTCACGAATTTCCTGATGCAGAGACGCAGTTATTGTGCAGAAGTCTTCCTGTATGGTGGACCGGAGGTCCTGGGGCATGGCCTGGATTTGCCTGCCAGTAGCCGGGGCTGAGAGGCTCTGGTGCTGGGTATCATCCTCCACCGATGCGGCAGGGTGAGATGACCGTGGGGAGCCGGAATTGTGGGAGCACTGGGCACCGCTATCTTGCGGCCTATCCCTCTGCTTTCCAGATCACATCTGCTCTGCCGATTTCGGGTTTTTTGCGGGTGCCATCGAGGGCCAGGAGGTCAGCAGAGGCTAAGGAGCTGTTTTGGGCAAAGAATCACTGCCAGGTTGAGTTGCTGTAGCGGGTAAGTCTGGCAGTCAGTGGGAGCTCCTGCTACATGCAGCCCTCCACGATGGCTGCTGGACACGCCCCCGGCAGCTCTAGTTTTAATGGCCACATCTGTACATAAGGGAAGTTGGTTGTCTTTGTTTCATGAAGTACAGTCAGGTCCAGAAATATTGGGACATCGACACAATTCTAACATCTTTGGCTCTATACACCACCACAATGGAGTTGGAAAGAAACAAACACAATGTGCTTTAACTGCAGACCGTCAGCTTTAATTTGAGGGTATGCACATCCAACTCAGATGAACGGTGTAGGACTTACAGCAGTTTGCAGATGTGCCTCCCACTTGTTAAGAGACCAGAGGTAATGGGACACAATAATAATCATAAGTCAAACTTTCCCTTCTTAATACTTGGTTGCAAATCCTTTGCAGTCAATCACAGCCTGAAGTCTGGAACGCATAGACATCACCAGATGCTGCGTTTCATCCCTGGTGAGGCTCTGCTAGGCTTCTACTGCAACGGTCTTCAGTTCCTGCTTGTTCTTGGGGCATTTTCCCTTCAGTTTTGTCTTCAGCAAGTGAAATGCATGCTCAATGGGATTCAGGTCAGGTAATTGACTTGGCCATTGCATAACATTCCACTTCTGTCCCTTCAAAAACTCTTTGGTTGCTTTTGCAGTATGCTTTGGGTCATTGTCCATCTGTACTGTGAAGCGCCGTCCAATGAGTTCTGCAGCATTTGGCTGAATGTGAGCAGATAATATTGCCCGAACACCTCAGAATTCATCCTGCTGCTTTTGTCAGCAGTCACATCATCAATAAATACAAGAGAACCAGTTATATTGGCAGCCATACATGTCCACGCCATGACACTACGACCACCATGCTTCACTGATGAGGTGGTATGCTTTGGATCATGAGCAGTTCCTTTCCTTCTCCATACTCTTCTCTTCCCATCACTCTGGTACAAGTTGATCTTGGTCTCATCTGTCCATAGGATCTTGTTCCAGAACTGTGAAGGCTTTGTTAGGTGTTGTTTGGCAAACTCTAAACAGGCCTTCCTGTTTTTGAGGCTCACCAATGGTTTACATTTTGTGGTGAACCCTCTGTATTCACTCTGGTGAAGTCTTCTCTTTATTGTTGACTTTGACACACATACACCTACCTCCTGGAGGGTGTTCTTGATCTGGCCAACTGTTGTGAAGGGTGTTTTCTTCACCAGGGAAAGAATTCTTCATTCATCCACCACAGTTTTTTTCCGTGGTCTCCCGGGTCTTTTGGTGTTGCTGAGCTCACCGGTGCGTTCCTTCTTTTTGAAAATGTTCCAAACAGTTGTTTTGGCCACACCTAATGTTCTTGCTATCTCTCTGATGGGTTTGTTTTGTTTCTTCAGCCTAATGATGGCTTGCTTCACTGATAGTGACAGCTCTTTGGATCTCATCTTGAGAGTTGACAGCAACAGATTCCAAATGCAAATAGCACACTTGAAATTAACTCTGGGCCTTTTATCTGCACATTGTAATTGGGGTAATGAGGGAATATCACACACCTGGTCATGGAACAGCTGCAAAGCCAATTGTCCCATTACCTCTGGTCTCTTAACAAGTGGGAGGCACATCTGCAAACTGCTGTAAGTCCTACAACATTCACCTGCGTTGGATGTACATACCCTCAAATTAAAGCTGACAGTCTGCAGTTAAAGCACATTGTGTTTGTTTCTTTCCAACTCCATTGTGGTGGTGTATAGAGCCAAAGAGGTTAGAATTGTGTCGATGTCCCAATATTTCTGGACCTGACTGTATGTTGTTGGTTTCCTTTTAACCACTTCAATGCGGAGGACGCGCTCAGGCGTCCTCCGCATTACTGCTGCTGTGCGGAGGACGCGCTGAGCGCGTCCTCCCATTGGGGTCAGCGTTCGGCCGGGTTCCGGCCGATCGCTGGCCCCCCCGGTGCGGGCTGACATCCTCGATGTCAGCCCAGCATCCGGGACCGCAGCCGCTGAAATTAGGTGTCATCGCGGCAGCGCGATGACACCTAATTCAGGTGCCCCCCCCCGCATGTGCGGAGGAGGCGCCTGAAAGGGAGGGGGGAGGTCCTTCGGACCTCTCTCCTCCCGATCGGCAGCGTGCGGGGGGTTAACCCAGGCACCATTTGGAAGGGCACAGCCTGCCCTTCCAAATGGTGCCTGGAATTAACCCCTGGGGAGCTGGATCGCGAATCGGCGCTGAAACGCGCCGGTTCGCGATCCTTTCCCGGAGCTGGCCGACATCTTGGATGTCGGCCAAGCCTCCGGGAACTCCCCCTGAGGACTGGCATCATCGTGCGTAGCACGATGACGCCAGTCCTAGAGTTAACCCCTAACTGCCACCAACGGTGGAGATAGGGAGTTCCAATGAACTCCCTATCTCCCGATCCGTGGCAGCTAGGGGTTAACGTTTGGTATGGTTGGATCGGCCAGAGCATGGCCGTTCCAACGATACCAAACACTACTGTGAAAAATTTTGTAAAAAAAAAAAATGAAAAATAAAAATTAAAAAAAATTAAAAAAAAAATTATAAAAAAAAATAAACAATTTTTTTTTCTTTTTTTTGGTTGGTAATGCATAAATATTGTTCCCATTTCAATTATAACGTTAACAATGATGCTGCACTAACGATTTTTGTATGCGGTGCGTTTGTTAAAAATCGCGTAATTTTCCCCAAAAAAAAATGTAACGAGACCCCATCTCTAATTTTTTTAACAAGCGCACCCCATACAAAATATAACCGCAATTGCTCGCATGTTAAAATGTGAAAAAAAACACTTTACACGTTGTAATTTATTGAAAATACATATTTTATTGCATTTTTTTGTTATAATATACAGACATGACATAACGTATACATATAATAATGACATATTATGAATCTACCGAGTCTGACGGAAAGAACGATATATATAATATGTCTGGGTAATATACTAAAATAAGCTTTCAAAACACGTTTAAACATGATGAGCAAAACCGGTAAAAATGACCTCAGCACAGAGGTGTGAAAAGCCTCAGCAGCGAAAGGGTTAATCAATTGTTCTTGACAACATTGTGATTTCTAGGTGTATACTGTATTCAAGGGATCTTGCCTACCAATTATTTTGATTGGTCAAAATTCTACTTAAACCCTCCTATTTTACCAGCAAGTATGAATAATGTTTTTTTTATTCGAGACGTGAAGTAAAAATCAAGACGAGGGAAAAAAGAATTGTGGTGTGACAAAGCAAATTATCCTTTTCTTGACAGATACATCTTCTCTCCTATAGACTTGATAAGGTCTCGCTGTGAAAGCGTAGAGCAGGGCTATTGTTCAGAAATGTCAGGGAGCAACCTCTGGGCTGTGAATTATCTACAACGCGCTATAGACCTTCTAGAAATAGCAATAGATGACATTGGAAGAAGAAAAAAATTATGAAACAGAATAACTGAAATATTCTTTGCTACCGGCAAGATGCTAAATGTTACATTTAGGATTAAATCACATTGAATGGAAATATGTCAAAGATGATTTAAAATAGAATGAGACAAAGCAGAAGATTAGTATATCGAACAGAGAGCTCAGCATGTGTTTTAAAAGCACTGTTGATGTTTTTCAAAGATCTCATATTTGGGGGAGGGAGACTATGCAGCAATGTGAAGCGATTCTAATTATTCAAAATGTTATATAGTGCAGAAGCAGACATGGTGCAATTAGCGTCCTAGCAATTGTTGGTTAGCGATGTTGCCTTCATGGAGCAGGTGCATACATCACAATTAGCCACAGTGTAGTACATATATATAAATCATTGTTACACCAGGGTCACAATTACCTGGAGTAAGTAAGTGTACACACGTATTACACAAGAGATGCAATTAGTCAATAAATACAACAAAAACTTACACAGGCTCTGTAAGCTGCCAGTTTTAGAACAATACTGTAGGCTAGGGTCAGACTGAGGCAGTGCGAACGCGCGTTCTGGCGCACTTAATCACGGCCGTAGTAGCAGCAGATGCCGGGCAATGACGGCCAATATACGAAGTACGGTCGCACAAAAGTCCGGCTGCGCAACGCAAGTGGAAAATGAACGCATTTTTTCGAGAACGTGAAACCGCAGGTACTGACGTACAGAGTGCGCTGCGCCCGCTAGCGGCGTGTGTGTGTGATTAGGAGACGTCAGACGCTGCTAATGTCCGGCCAACATAACGTCCAGACACAAAAAGAGTTTTATTGATGATCCGTACAAAATCACGGACGAAAATGCGCATAGTATGACCGCTATCACGTATTCCGTGAAAAAATGCGTCCATTCGGTCGAACGCACTTTTTCACAGACAACATAAAAATGCGTTCGTCTGACCCTAGCCTAAGACTGTCACAAGAGGCATAGCTGGAGCTACAATAGTAGAAATGCAGATATTAGAGAGATCAAAGTGAAGACAGCAAATGTGTGTCGGTGTCAAAAAGGGCACTTTGACAGGCATGTTTGCAGGGGGAAGGTAGAAATGGAGGAAATTTGGCAGCAAGGGGTCCACTGTAGTCCTAAAAGACATGGCTGAAAAAGTCTCATTAAGAAAAAACAAAGTGATAGGATACCACTGCATGGTCAAGGGCAATTTTGGGTAAGAGTCAATATCACAGCACTGCACGCAATGTTTAATGGTTACTTTTCCAGGACTATCTGTAACAGATCTCAGTACCCGACAGGGTCACGTCTGCCAATACTGCTTCCTTGCTGGACCCTTGTGCTCTCCTCATGACTCGCGTGCCTTTCTCCCGGGCCTTAGCCGCAGCTTAAAGATAGGTACACTTAGAGAGCCTTGCTAGTGTCCCCCAGAAATACTGTAAGCCGTGGCTGTATATCTGGAGCTTTGCTTTGGAATATAGCTGCTACCCAAACCATTAGTCGTGACTGCGTGTAGGGTTGAAATTTAACTGTTTTTAATTAGGGACAGACACACACATTTTGTTATATGGTCACACATGGGTCATTTACATACACAAAACTACCCCTAGAAACTGCTGGGGGACTCAACCAGACCAAAACAGACAATGGGACACATTTGTTTCTTGGAATGTGAAACCTACTTAGATTACATACAGACAGTGAAATCAAACATTATGTAACATTTCAATGAGGCAGGATAGTGGTAATCAGTATGATAGACAAGATACAGACAGCAGATTTACAACCTACACAGATAGAAACAGATAACACATTCCTCAGACAGGGTAGACTGGAAGTCTAATCCTTTCAGAAGATAACAGATGCACACGGACCATACAATAGACAGATAGACAATAGTATTCTTCCATAATCACAGATTACACAAACATTCTGCACAGAAAAGGCCAATGAACGAATATCGATTATGGGACCTGCATCCTACAAATATGCCTCCATGTCCATGCACCCCAAGTCCAAAGTGACTTACGTCACACTATCTTTGTAATTTATAATTAAGGCCCACATTCCATGGTTTTATCAAAGTACTGGGAATGTTACTCTGTGCTTCCAGTCCATGTTGAAATGGCAGGATTTGCCAGCTTTAGATTTTTAGTAATATCTTCCTTCCCCGAACTAGTGATGGCGGAGGCTACTGAAGTACATGCACTATATTGTCATGTTTCTGTATCCAACGTAAGATGGTATCATCAGTAGTAGTCATGAGAGATGTGATCCACTTGTTTTAGTGCCTACATGCCTATTCTCTTTCTGTATGCTTTCATGAAGGGATACTATAGGTTTACATTTGGTGGGCTACTGGAGGGAATAAAGGGGAGCCCTTCCACAAAACCCCATCCTAATTTGACCATTGGTGGGATTTAGCCAATTGGCTGCTTGTAAATAAAGGTACTTGCGCCCCGTCCCAAAAGGCGCACAGTAATTCATCTTATGGAGACCATCGGAACATGTTCCTTTGACTCCTCTCCCACGTGTGTGGTTTCCCAACAAATTCACCATTCGGTGCAATTTCAGGGCTCTGAATAACCCTGTAAGTGTCTTTCTCACTGTGTGTCTCTGCCAGTCTGTTTGAGCGGAGTCAGCCCTCCTCGTTTGAAGACTCCTTTGAAGGTGGGAATGGGACGAAGGAGTTCAGTGTGGTCATACTGTGTTGTGTCCATTTAATAGCAGCAGTAGTTGTGTACATTCTTCATGGGCTAAATATGTCTGAGTAGTAATAATATTTAAAAATATTAAAAAACATTTAAAGAACAAATTATCAATAATATAGTTAAAGCAAAATCCTTTGCAAACACTTTTTGGCACTAATATTGGGATCCAGTGAATCTGCTTACTGGTCATGGACATTTCATTGTCACTAATTTCTCAAAGGATTCTAAAACTGGGACTCCGTTCCCTGTCAACACCAGTTTGGTTTTCTATTTCACTGTTTAACCAGCCTGCCTCATGTTTACTTCAACACATCCATCTCTCAACATCCTAAGGATCATTCAACTATTTGTTCTGCGAGACACAATAAGCCTTAAAAGGATAATGAAGTGGAAAGATGACATGTCCCATTAAGACAGGCATGTCATTTTAACTCTAGTATTCAGAGAAATTGTGTGCTATTTACTATTTGCCCATCAAACTGAAAAAATAAATTATGCTTTTAACCCATTTTCAGGGAGTAAAACACTAGAAGCTACATGCCATTCTGATTAAAATAAAATTCCCATATTATGACGTGTCATTTTTTCAAGAAAAATTACCTTTTTGCTGGCAGTGCAACAGAGAAGCTGGGATATAATAAAATAAAATATAATAATACATAATTTGCCATAATGGTGCGCCTACAAATTAATAATATACAAAGGGTACTTAAATGTGAAGTTTATTTATTTATAGAAAATGCCTTCATTTGCAATTACCAGTTAAAAAGATGCATTTAACCCTTTCGCTGCTGAGCCTTTTCACACCTCTGTGCTGAGCTAATTTTTACCAGTTTCGCTCATCATGTTTAAACGCGATTTGAAGTCACATTTTATTATACGACCCAGACATATTATATATCGTTCTTTCCGGGACACTTGGCAGATTCATAATATAGCATTATTATATGTATACGTTATGTCCTGTCTGTATATTATAACAAAAAATGCAATAAAATTTGAATTTTCAATAATTTACAATGTGTAAAGTGTTTTTTTTCACATTTTAACATGCGAGCGTTTGCGGTTATATTTTCTATAGGGTGCGCTTGTTAAAAAAATTAGAAAATGGGGAATCGTTACTTTTTTTGGGGAAAATTACATGCTTTTTAGCAAACGCCCCCCAATAGAAAAAATCGTTAGTGCAGCATCATTGTTCACATTATAATTGAAATGGGAACAATATTGTTGCACTAATAAAACAAAAAAAAAGTAATTTTTTTTTTTTTTTACATTTTACATGGTCATGTTTGTATCATTGGAAAGGCCACACTCTGGACGTTCCAAAGATAGCAAACATTAACCCCTAGCTGTCATGGATCAGGAGATGGGGGGTTCATTGGAACCCCCTATCTCCACCATAGGTGGAGGCAAGGGGTTCATTTCGAAACTGGCACCATCGCGCTCTGCGCGATGACGCCAGTCATTAGGGGAATATCCTGGAAGCTTGGATGGACATCCTGGACTACTTAGGGGGATAACTTGGAAGCTTGGATGGACATTTTTGGACTACCCTATTGTTAAGGACACTTACTGAGGAAGCCGGTAGGCGAAAACGCGTTCTTAGTGATCCTTATCGAAGACTGTTCACTATTTTTTATTCTTTTATGCATTTTTATTGCCTTGCCATATGGCTTGTTTTTTATTGAAATAAATTAGTTTATACTACTAGAAACCTGCTCTGCTGCTTATTTATATAAAAAAAAAGGTTTTCTTTTTCCTGCTCCGAGTACTGTATGCACTAGGAATATCTCCTCGCTATCCAGGAATTCATGCAACTATCCTGTATTCAACCGGAAGAATCCAACACCGAAAAGGAGGAATAAGAATTCATAACAACTTGAAATATAAGTATTACTATTATTCTATTTCAGAGTGCTTTCTCTACACATTTATACTTCTTTCGCAAAATTGCTGCTATACAAAATGCATTTGGAATAATATACTAAGTTACTGCTTAGGTGCGCCTGGAATACATTTTGCTTTTCTTGTTCTGTCGTGTCCTTGGAAGTGTGTGGACACTTTGTATTCTACCACAGCGGCAACCCTTTCAAACGTTTATTTAATTAATATATACTTAAAGCACATAGAAGCGCTGCCTCCACATTCACACTATTTAAAATAATACAACACAAACATTATATGTTTTCAGGTGTTTATTGAACATAACATGTAAACATTCACAGTGCAGGGTGGAAAAAGTATGTGAACCCCTACCCTAATGACTTCTCCAAGAGCTAATTGGAGCCAGGAGTGAGCCAACCTTGAGTCCAATCAGTGTGATATTATTGGATGTGTTGCTGAAAGCTGTCCTGCCCTTTAACAACACACACCAGTTTTGTGTTTACTGGTTTCAAGAAGCACTGCCTGATGTGAACCATGCCTCGCAGAAAAGTGCTCTCAGAAGACCTACGATCAAGAATTGTTGACTTGCATGAAGCTGGAAAGGGTTACAAAAGTATCTCCAAAAGCCTTGATGTTCATGTGTCCACGGTAAGACAGACTGTCTACAAATGGAGAAAGTTCAGCACTGTTGCTACTCTCCCTAGGCGTGGTCGTCCTGTAAAGATGACTGCAAGAGCACAGCACAGAATGCTTAATGAGGTAAAGAAGAATCCTAGAGTGTCAGCTAAAGACTTACAGAAATCTCTGGCACATGCTAAAATTTTTGTTGACACATCTACAATAAGGAAAACATTAAACAAGAATGGAGTACATGGGAGGACACCACGGAGGAAGCCATTGCTGTCCAAAAAGAATATTGCTGCACGTTTGAAGTTTGCAAAAAAGCACCTGGATGTTCCACAGCACTACTGGCAAAATATTCTGTGGACAGATGAAACCAAAATTTAGTTGTTTGGAAAAAACACACACTATATGTGGAGAAAAAAAGGCACAGCACACCAACATCAAAACCTCATCCCCACTGTAAAACATGGCAGAGGGAGCATCATGGTTTGGGGCTGCTTTGCTGCCTCAGGGCCTGGACGGATTGTTGCCATTGATGGAAAAATGAATTCCAGAGTTTATCAAGACATTTTGCAGGAAAACGTAAGACCATCTGTCCGCCAACTGAAGCTCCGCAGAGGATGGGTGATGACCCAAAGCATACAAGTAATTCAACAAAAGAATGGCTTCAACAAAACAAAATACGCCTTCTGGAGTGGCCCAGTCAGAGTCCTGACTCCTGACTAGGGATGAGCCGAACCCCCGAGTTCGGTTCGGGCCCGAACCCACATTTTTCCAAATGTTCGGGTCCGAACCCGAACCCCATGTAAGTCAATGGGGCTGAAAATTCGGTTTTTAGAGTGCCCTCCAAGAGGGCATATATGCTACATATTTGCCATAAAAGGTGTATGGGGTTCGGGTAGTGCCCTGGGGGACAGGAAACAAGGACAAAAAGTTTTTTTAAAAAAGTTTTTAAAGGGACAGTGAGTTTTCCATGAAATAAGGGTTTAAAATAAAAACAAAAAATTCCTTCAAATATCGTGCCTAGGAGGTCCCCATAACCTGCCCGTGAAGTGGTGGATTTGTAGGACGTATAGAAACACTTAAAAACAAAAAAATTATGTTTCAAATGACGGTAAATGCTTTTCCTTTTAATCTATCCATAAACAACTGCTTGGGGCGGCAGTCTGTATGAAAAGAGGAGACATTTTCGGACACGCAGAAAAAGTTTGCAGATTTTTTTGGCTAAATTATTGTGAAACTTATGCAGGCTTTGGATGAAAGTAACAATAGGTGCTTCAAAATTGGTCCTTTAGCGTCCCCAACAGTGCCGTCACACCGTAACTCCTCTGAGGATATGAATCTGATACAGGCGTCAGTGGCAGTGCACCCAAATATTGTGCTTTTGGTGCGAGGCCTGCAAGTACTATCATACAGTAACCCCTCTGTGGTATTGTGGAAGAATGCAGGGATGAACCTTGCGGTCCTATATTAAAAAGATATGATTCTGGTCAAGGCGTCAGTGCACCCAGATATTGTGCCTTTGGTGCAAGACTGCCAGGCCAGCAAGTATCATCATACAGTAACCCCTCTGTAGTATTGTGGAAGAATGCAGGGGTGGACCATGTGGTCCTATAATAAAATAATATGATTCTGGTCAAGGCGTCAGTGCACCCAGATATTGTGCCTTTCATGGCAGCTAGTGCCTTCACACTGTAACCCTTTTGTGGTATTGTGGAAGAGTGCAGGGTTGGATCCTGCGGTTCAAAAAATTTAAATGATATAAATCTGGCGCAGGCGTCAGTGCAGCCAAATATTGCGCCTTTCATGGCAGCAAGTGCATTCATACCGTAACCCTTTTGTGGTATTGTGGAAGAGTTCAGTGCTGGAGGTTTTGTGAATGCAGAAGACATCCCCGATCTATTCCGTTACGTCAGCATCAGGGGGTTGATAGCTGCTGATCCAGGACTGATTCATTTTTATAAATGTCAGCCGGTCTACAGAGTTGGTGGACAGACGCACTCTTTTGTCTGTGACAAAACCTCCAGCGGCACTGAACGTCCTCTCAGAAAGCACACTGGATGAAGGGAAACCTAGTAGCTGCATAGCATATTGGCTAAGTTCTGGCCAGTGATCCAATCTCAACACCCAGTAAGCCAGTGGATCATCTGCTGGAAAGGTATCCAGGTCTGCCCTTGCCCCTAGGTAGTCCTGCACCATATGGTGAAGACGCTGGCAATGGGTGCCTACATTTGACGTCCCTGGGCGTCGTGGACTAAAAAAATGTAAAAATGCATCAGTCAAGCGGCCCTGGCCTTCACCACTATTCCTCTGGTCATCCGCTGCCTCAGAAGCACTTGTGTCAGCACTTGGTAATCTACAAGTGCCTGGAAAAGTGTTACACAAGTGTCGCTTTAGAGCGTCCTCAAGTTTTTTCATCCTGTGCTCCCTCTGTGCGGGCAGGATGAGCTCTGCAACTTTACCCTTGTATCGTGGATGAAGAAGGGTTGCCAACCAGTAATGATCCCTCTCCTTGATAGCACGAATCCTGGGGTCCTTTAGCAGGCTTTGCATTATTAGGGAGCCCATGCAGCGTAGGTTGGAGGTGGCATTAGCTTCCGAGTCTTCCTGGTCAATGAGGATGACCGTATCGTGCACTTCCTCCTCCCAGCCACGCACTAGCCCTTCTGTTTCTGGGCACACAAAACCCTCTCTTGAGGAATCCCCACCTTCAATGCCCCCACTACTTAAATATTCCTCCCCTTCCTCCTCCTGTCTGATCTGAGTAGGACCCGCTGGAATGCTATCTGCGGAAAGACTGGGGCCTTGAGAGCTAGGGAGGGCCTCCTCTTCCTCCCGCTGCTCTGCCTCTAGAGCCACATCTATAATTCCCCGCAGAGTGTGCTCCAGCAGGAACACTAAAGGAATTGTGTCACTGATGCATGCACTGTCCCTGCTCACCATCTTCGTTGCCTCCTCAAATGGTGACAGTACAGTGCATGCATCCTTGATCATCAGCCACTGCGGGGGGGAAAAAACCAAGTTGACCTGAACCTGTCCTTGTGCCATACTCACACAGGTACTCGTTGATGGCCCTCTGCTGCTTGTGCAGACGCTGCAGCATTGCTAATGTCGAGTTCCACCTGGTGGGCATGTCACAGATCAGACGGTTTGTGGGAAGGTGGAATTCTCTTTGAATTTCTGCCAGGCGAATGCTTGCTGGGAATGACCATCTGAAGTGGCTGCAGACTTTTCTGGCCTGGCTGAGAAGCTCTGGCAGCCCTGGGTACTTGGTTAGGAAACGCTGTACCACTAGATTTAGGACGTGTGCTAGGCATGGTACACGCGTCAATTTACCCTTGCATAGGGCAGAGAGAAGGTTGCTGCCATTATCACAGACAATCATTCCCAGCTCAAGATGGCGTGGTGTTAACCATCTCTGCACCTTGCCCTGCAGAGCTGACATAATTTCTGGCCCGGTGTGGCTCCTGTCCCCTAAACAAACCAGCTCAAGCACAGTATGGCTTCTTTTTGCTTGAGCCATTGCATAGACCCTGTCAGGCATTGGTTTAACTGCCACTTCGCCAGAGACAGAGGAGGAGGAGGAGGAGGAAGAGGGAGAGGTGGTGGTGGTGGAGCAGACAGACCTCATACAAGCAGCTTTCTGGAGGCGTGGTGGATGAACAAGCTCCAGCACAGAGCTCCGTCTTGGATCCCTCTCAGCTGCAATCAGAGTTACCCAGTGTGCCATGAAGGAAATGTAAGGACCCTGTCCATGCTTGCTGGACCACGTGTCTAAAGTCACATGCACCTTGTTGCTGACTGCCTTTCCCAATGACTGGATAACATTGTCTTCCACGTGCTGGTATAGTGCTGGAAAGGCCTTGCGTGAAAAGTAATGGCGTTTTGGAACCTGCCACTGTGGTACAGCACATTCAGCAAATTCACGGAAGGGAGCAGAGTCCACCAGCTGGAAAGGCAGCAGCTGCAATGCAAGTAATTTTGCTAAGCTGGCATTTAGACGCTGTGCTTGGGGATGGTTGGGACTATAGTTTTTCTTATGCTGCAGCAGCTGCGGCAACGTAATCTGACTGCATAAATCTTCAGCTGCTGGGAGGATGTCACATTGTGAATGTCAGGATCGGGTAACCCCACTTGCAGACTGTAAGCCAACAGACCCTGACCAACCGGTCCCTAGAAATGGCTGGGTTATGGTCAGTAATACTGAGAATGATGAACACAAATAAAGTGGTGGAGTGCAAAGAAAAACAACCTGCGGAATAAAGTAACCCACAATGCTCTAGCTAGCCGGTCCTTAATAATGGCCGGGTTAAGCAGGGCAAACCAACAAAACACAGGCAGGGGTTAAGGAAATAGAGGTCCGTTATACTATGCCAGAAATCAGGGCGCCAGAATACAGGGAAGTCGAGACAAGCCGGGATCGTATAAACCAGGAAATCAGTCAGAATAGGAATCAAGAAATAACAACAAGGCACTAGGAGTAACAGGAACCACGCTAGGGCAACTTGCTAAGAGAAGAGAAAGGAAGCCCTTTAAATAGAGCCACAGCACTACCTATTGGTGCTCAGAGGAGACGCCCTGCTCTGCTATAGGATAGCTGGTCATGTGCTGAGATTGGTTGTCCTTCCTGCATGTTGCATCTGATTCGCGGGCAGCACCATTCCCTGTCCTGTAGTACACAGTACCCTGGAATAAGGCTTTCTGGATATCAGCTGCTGTGACGGCCGCAACATTTCCCCGGACATGGGGCGAAGGTGCAACATTTCCCCAGACATGGGGCAAAGGTGCAACATTTCCCCAGACATGGGGCGAAGGTGCAACATTTCCCTGGACATGGGGCGAAGGTGCAACATTTCCCCAGACATGGGGCGAAGGTGCAACATTTCCGCAGACATGGGCCACCGTGACAGTGAGGAAGGACCTGGTACATCCATTACTGTAGCATCATCCCTGTCAGTGGAGGTTGTAGGCAATGACATGGCAGGACATACAGTGGGGGTAGAGACAGATGAGAAGGAGGACCTACACAAAGTTTTGCGCCAACGGGATGTGTGGCGGGTGGTCATATGTCGCCTCAAGCACGTGGTACCCAAGTGTCCAGTGTTTATCCCACGCTTCAGCCTCCTCTGACATAGATTACAAATAGCAATGGTGGGGTCTCCTGCACATTTCTTAAAGAACTCCCAGTCAGCAGAGTTCCTGCATGTGTTGTTGGAGACAACAGCGCTCTGCACCGGAGCAGCTCTGAAATCTGATGCCTTGGACTGGCTAGTGCTACGGTTGGTCACAGAGGATGTTGTGCCTCGTGTTTGCTGTCCCTCCTCCTCCTCACTTGATCCCTCAGTTCGGTCTGGCACCTAGGTGGAGTCAGTGACCTCAACATCAATGTCATCTTCACCCCCTATCTCCTCGTCACTGGAGCCAACTAGGCAGTATGCTGCAGCTGCTGGGGCAACATGAGTGCCAGTTATTTGTGTGTCATCACTGGCACCCCTTCCTCTAGGTTGATTATACTCCCTTGCTCAACCTCAGAGATTGAATCAGAGCACTGTAGTTGCTGCGCATCCTCAAGCAGCATGTCACTGTCATTGTAGTCAAACAATTCAGCTGACTCCTCCGTGTGTGATAGCGAGGCTACGGCAGGAGTAGCTGTGGACATGGAGGCTGCATTAGATACTTTGGCAGCTGAGGTGGACTGTAAAGCACTAGAAGCCTGGCTGGCAGAGGACTCGGAGGATGAGGATGGCCTGGCTAGCCAATCCACCAAATCCTCTGTATGTTGCTGCAGGTTAAGAAGACGGCCAGCACCAGTTATAAAGGTCAAGCGTGCCCTTGCAGAGGATGCACCACGTCCACCACGACCAGAGGCACAGCCTCTCGACACAGGGGCTGATTGCCCTCTTATCTGTGTCTGGGAGCGTCTGCCTGTCCTTTTGTTCTTTCAGACATGGTGAGTGATATATAGATTAAATATATACAGAACTCTGATTCAACTCTGGTATAAAGATTAAAGATTTACAGAACTCTGGTATAAATCAGTGAGACCCTTTGATGGGTGGCAGTGAAACCTCTTATAAATCAGTGAGACCCTTTGATGGGTGGCAGTGAAACCTCCTATAAATCAGTGAGACCCTTTGATGGGTGGCAGTGAAACCTCTTATAAAATCAGTGAGACCCCTTGATGGGTGGCAGCCAATGAGAACACACGGATTATAACAATTCCCAAATATTTTGTAGAAATTAGTGACCCCAAAAATACTGCGTGGTACTGGCTGTGTGACAAGACACAGATCACCTCAATTCACAAATGTTTTAAAGAAATTAGTGAGCCCCAAAATACTGCGTGGTACTGGCTGTGTGACAAGACACAGATCACCTCAATTCACAAATGTTTTAAAGAAATTAGTGAGCCCCAAAATACTGCGTGGTACTGTCTGTGTGACAAGACACAGATCACCTCAATTCACAAATGTTTTGTAGAAATTAGGGAGCCCCAAAATACTGCATGGTACTGGCTGTGTGACAAGACACAGATCGCCTCAATTCACAAATGTTTTAAAGAAATTAGGGAGCCCCAAAATACTGCGTGGTACTGGCTGTGTGACAAGACACAAATCTCCTCAATTCACAAATGTTTTAAAGAAATTAGTGAGCCCCAAAATACTGCGTGGTACTGGCTGTGTGACAAGACACAGAAGATCACCTCAATTCACAAATGTTTTAAAGAAATTAGTGAGCCCCAAAAAACTTGCTGGCACAGTGGCAAGACACACATATCAATGCCCTGATATTTTGTAGAAATGAGACCCCCCAGACCCCCCAGTAGCTTGGCAGACTGGCAGTAACAACACACAACTATCTCCTCTGAAATCTCCTCTCAAAATGCGTGCTGTAGCTATGCGTGGAAATGTTATATAGTGTGCTGCGGGACTTAGTTCTGTGAGCCCATGATTGGGCAAAATTTGCCCAATCAGGACTCTGAGCCGTGATTGGCATACTGTTGAACCTGTCTTGCACCAGACCTGTGGTCAGGTGCAAGGCTGTAGCCAATTACGAGCTTCAGGCCAGTGGGAAAAATGCATTGTGGGCCATTGTAATGCATTGTGGACTCGAACATGCGCCGAACACCCGGAAATGTTCGGAGTTCGCGATCTACCCGAACAGGCTAAGTTCGGGCCGAACTGTCCGAACCCGAACCGCTCATCCCTACTCCTGACCTCAACCCGATTGAAATGCTGTGGCATGACCTTAAGAGAGTGATTCACACCAGACATCCCAAGAATATTGCTACACTGAAACAGTTTTGTGAAGAGGAGTGGTCCAAAATTACTCCAGATCGTTGTGCAGATCTGATCTGCAACTACAGGAAACGTTTGGTTGAGGTTATTGCTGCCAAAGGAGGGTCAACCAGTTATTAAGTCCAAAGATTCACATACCTTTTCCACCCTGCACTGTGAATGTTTACATGTTCTGTTCAATAAAAACATGAAAACATATGTTTGTGTTGTATTATTTTAAGCAGACTGTGTTTTTCAAATTGTTGTGACTTAGATGAAGATCAGAGCACATTTTATGACCGATTCATGCAAAACTCCATGTAATCCCAAAGGGTTCACATACTTTGTCTTGCAACTGTAGATAATATATAGATCTATAGATACATACAGTCAGGTCCAGAAATATTGGGACATCGACACAATTCTAACATCTTTGGCTCTATACACCACCACAATGGGGTTGGAATGAAACAAACACAATGTGCTTTAACTGCAGACTGTCAGCTTTAATTTGAGGGTATGTGCATCCAACTCAGGTGAACGGTGTAGGACTTACAGCGGTTTGCAGATGTGCCTCCCACTTAAGGGACCAAAAGTAATGGGACAATTGGCTTCTCAGCTGTTCCATGGCCAGGTGTGTTATATTCCCTCATTACCCCAATTACAATGTGCAGATAAAAGGCCCAGAGTTCATTTCAAGTGTGCTATTTGCATTTGGAATCTGTTGCTGTCAACTCTCAAGATGAGATCCAAAGAGCCTTCACTATCAGTGAAGCAAGCCATCATTAGGCTGAAGAAACCAAACAAACCCATCAAAGAGATAGCAAGAACATTAGGTGTGCCCAAAACAACTGTTTGGAACATTCTCAAAAAGAACGCACCGGTGAGCTCAGCAACACCAAAAGACCCAGGAGAGCACGGAAAACAACTGTGGTGGATGAATGAAGAATTCTTTCCCTGGTGAAGAAAACGCTCTTCACAACAGTTGTCCAGATCAAGAACACTCTCCAGGAGGTAGGTGTATGTGTGTCAAAGTCAAAAATAAAGAGAAGACTTCACTAGAGTAAATACAGAGGGTTCACAACAAGATGTAAACCATTGGTGAGCCTCAAAAACAGGAAGGCCAGATTAGAGTTTGCCAAACAACACCTAACAAAGCCTTCACAGTTCTGGAACAAGATCCTATTGACAGATGAGACCAAGATCAACTTGTACCAGATTGATGGGAAGAGAAGAGATATGGAGAAGGAAAGGAACTGCTCATGATCCTAAGCATACCACCGCATCAGTGAAGCATGGGGGTGGTAGTGTCATGGCGTGGGCATGTATGGCTGCCAATGGAACTGGTTCTCTTGTATTTATTGATGATGCGACTTCTGACAAAAGCAGCAGGATGAATTCTGAAGTGTTTCGGGCAATATTATCTGCTCACATTCAGCCAAATGCTGCAGAACACATTGGACGGCGCTTCACAGTGCAGATGGACAATGACTGAAAGCATACTGCAAAAGCAACCAAAGAATTTTTGAAGGGACAGAAGTGGAATGTTATGCAATGGCTAAGTCAGTCACCTGACCTGAATCCCATTGAGCATGCATTTCACTTGCTGAAGACAAAACTGAAGGGAAAATGCCCCGAGAACAAGCAGGAACTGAAGACAGTTGCAGTAGAGGCCTGGCAGAGCATCACCAGGGATGAAATCCAGCGTCTGGTGATGTCTATGCGTTCCAGACTTCAGGCTGTGATTGACTGCAAAGGATTAGCAACCAAGTATTAAGAAGGGAAAGTTTGATTTATGATTATTATTCTGTCCCATTACTTTTGGTCCCTTAACAAGTGGGAGGCACATCTGCAAACTGCTGTAAGTCCTACACCGTTCACCTGAGTTGGATGTACATACCCTCAAATTAAAGCTGTCTGCAGTTAAAGCACATTGTGTTTGTTTCATTCCAGCTCCATTGTGGTGGTGTATAGAGCCAAAGATGTTAGAATTGTGTCGATGTCCCAATATTTCTGGACCTGACTATCTCTATCTCTATCTAATCCGCCACACTTAACATGGGGAGCGCAAAGTGTTAGTATATACTAACGCTAATTAACACTAATTACTGCCCGGCTGCTGTTAACTTAAAAGTTAACCACAGCCTGGACCAGGTACTAATGGATTCCGCTGCTGCAGAATCCGTCAGCACTATCCAGAAACCCCCCACCCCCAAAAAAAATCAGATGCTCACCTTCTATCTCACGGCGTGGATTGCGGGTCCAACCGCCTCCTCTGTCCATTGGGAGAAGGGAGAGACTGGGGAAAAAAGTCCATGCGCATCCCGTGCTACTGCGCATGTAGTGCCTGCATCATAATATGATGCTAAAATAGGGATGCAAAGGAGAAACCTGCAGGTGCAGGTTTTTCTCCCTAGCGTCCCCGTTTTAGCGTGAAGGATGTAATGTGGTCCAAGGTTTTTTATTTGGAAAAAAACTACAAATAGAAATGGCCTTGAAAGGCCAAACAAGGGCAATCGCAAAGATACGCATAGCAATACGTGAGGTCACGAGAAAAAGAAAAAAGGGGAGGGGAAAACAAATGAGCAAAAACAAAAAAGTGGGAACATACACCAGAAAGCAGACAGGGGCTGCAGGTATCAAAAAACAATGCGTATAAAATCCAAAATACCTTCAGGTAACTAAGAAAACGTCAATCAAGGGGAAGGTCTGAAGAACCACATGGAAAGAAAAAAAAAACAATGGGAAAAGACAGGCTGCCGGGTTCACGCGATGGACTCTGCGGCTCCTGCAACGCCACCGCAATACCCAACTGGGATAGGACTGCACACACCTCATCCAGAGATGCCGCCGAGTGGGTCTTTCCATCCTTCATGATGACAAGAGAGCCAGAGTGACACCATCGGTAGTGAATTCCAAGGTCACTTCTCGGTATCGATGAGGAGCTGCAAGTGCCAGAAAGGGTAAGTCCCGGTATACAGCGAGACTGCAGAAAGCAAAGGTGACGGCCGAAGCCACCAGGGACCCAGCCGAAACCCCGCAAGTCGGAAGCGTGCTTCCTGGGACAGAAAGCCGTCAGGATCTGAGTGTGCACAGTCACATCTCTAGTCACGATGAGAACATCGCAGGGTGCCTCCAAAGTGGCCGTAGCAGCTCTCCAAAGTTGAATGGCCAAAGCCACCAGGGACCCAGCCGAAACCCTGCAGGTCAGAAGCAGATGCGCCACCAGGCCCAAGACATAATTGAGGAGCCCATCACCAGCTATGGCCTTTGGATTCCCCCATAAGCGTAAATTTCAGTGCCAATGCCTGGATTCAAGATTCGACACCACTGAGCCAAGGTGAGCCACTTGCAACTGTAGATCATCGACCTGGGCGTCTGTGGCCACCTGCACCCTCATTGTCTCCAATGAGTAGCTGCTTACCTCAGCAATCTGGAAGTGCAAAGCCTCCGTGGTGGAATGTACCTCTTCCGGGTCTTTTTTCGCTAGAGGCCCCAGAATTTTTCCATGACCCTGTAAAGGTCCGCCGTGGTAAGCATTGTGGTGGGTGGCCGCAGCAGCACGTCATCCGTCTCCGATGCTGAAGACGGCTGTAACGGAAACGCTCAGGGTTCTATCCAAAATTCCAGGACCAGAACCAGTCCATTATTTGTCCGTCCCTTCTCTGTCCCAGAACCATGCCAGAAGACACCTTCCACACTGCAGAGAGATTCCCCAGTGAAGCCA
Source organism: Leptobrachium leishanense (assembly GCA_009667805.1). Classification (NCBI taxonomy): domain Eukaryota; kingdom Metazoa; phylum Chordata; class Amphibia; order Anura; family Megophryidae; genus Leptobrachium; species Leptobrachium leishanense. Next base: position 155,635,929 of record CM019064.1, on the reverse strand, counting down.
AGATTCAACACACACGACCAGAGAGACTTGATCCTTGGTAAAAGCAGGAATGAATGACTTTATTTTCAGACAGACAGTATGTTGAAACATTGCACAATGTATGTTTGTTATCTGGGAGGGTCTAGAACAATAGCGCTTTGCTGGCTGAGCCCCCCACCTCCCAGTGATAAGATATTTATCTGTCCAGCACAATCAATCCCAGGGGGAGGATACATTTATATGTAAACTAACATCTCTTGGAACTGCACTACAGAAACAAGCTTTAAAAGCAATAACAAACAGCATGGCAATGCCCAAATGCTCCATGGATAGTCCGTACCATAATCACCCATAGTCTGTGGGCATGAGGCTGCCATCCGTTTCTCTCCAAAGGACACAGAGTCCATATGTAGTGCAGCCAATGCTGCGAGTGCCCACGCCAGCCAGTCTCTGACACCTGGAATTCAAGTCTCTCAGAAGGTGGCGGAGGCTTCTGTCACATATCTCCTCCCTTTTCAATAGACTAACCAAGCACCAGATCCCAAACGAATCTGTGTGACTGGGTTAGTCTGCACCAATGTCACAAAAGGTTTGTTTCTTTCCATGGTAATTGTGGTCTGGTCCATACCCACAGGTGCCCTCACTCCTTCTTATATTCCCTCAGGAGCCTCACGGGGTAACCGTGTTTGCAGGACAGCATGGGGACATGTCTCCAATGCCAAGTAGCCTGGCTGAACTATTTTTCCGCTTCAGGGCCATGAAGTTTCCTGGTTCCAAACCCTACTGCTGTAGAGGTGTGTCAACGGCAACCTCTCTTTGGACTTTCAAACGTCCCTGGATAAGTAAATCATGTAATCCATCCCCAAGAATCTCCATCTAGTCCCCGGAGGCCATGCCACCCAGAGCGTCTCCCAGGAATAGAACTTGTTGCTGGCCACAGGCCTCAAGCCCACCACCTCCCCAGTCCTTCATCTTACTATTCTCTGGGGTAGCTTGTTGGGGACAGAGCTCGGCTGCACTCTGCCCGATTGCCAGCGGTTCTCTTGAATCTGCTGAGAGCTGTTCAGTCTCCCCAAACTGGGGATTCGGGCCTACCGCTCTGCATCCTGGAAGCATAGTGGAGAGGGCCGCAGTCTCCTCCGCAACCATAGAATCCAGTGTCGACCAGGTCAAATCTAGCTTTTCGAGCTCACGCACCCATCCTTGGCTGGGAGCGCACGGTTGGGGGGTCAGCTGCCCAGCATTCTTGGATAGCACCATTGGAAGCAGTAGTCTCACACAAACTCAAAAGAAAGTCTTCCTCCAAGGAGTTCACTACCTGAGCTTGTGTAGTCTTCCTAATGGCTGCATCTTCATTGCTGCCCTGCATTAGGAGATTGGGAGATTAGGTAGCTGGAGCAATGGGCTATTCTGCAACATTACTGAGACTTCTGCAGTTATATGCCAGATCAGTTCAGGGTTAACAGGGCTGTGGATTTGTTGGTCATGGAGAACCAGCCGGGATACCACCTCCTAGATAGGTAGGGATGGGCTGCCGGTTCGAATTGATTCAATGTTCGCATCGAACATCGGCTGTTCGAAAGTTCGCGAACTTCGAAAAAAAAGTAAACATTTTTAAAAAATGCTTAAAAAAATCCTAAAAAAATAAAGAGACTCTTTACTGCAGAATATTATTAGCAATGGTTTATTAGATATTGAATTAAAACGGGAATATTTCTAACATTGATGCCTATGGGATAAAACAATCTTGTTGCTAAAACATCAGGCAGGCACGGCCCTCTAATCAGGCACTGTAGAGGGCAGCCTGCCGGGGCCTCCCAAGGATCCCTTGAGGAGTGAGCGGCCGTCGGATGACAGAGCTGCGACTGTGCGGGCTGGCCGGCCGGGTGCACGTGGCAGAGAGGCGGCGCAAGGAGGGAGCCACTGCACCTACGGCCACGGCAGACCCCCCCACAACCAGGATCCAGGGAGTCCCCACTGACCACCAGGCTAAGGTAAGGCGACACTTTTTAAAAAAAATAAAATCCAAGGACATTTTTAAATGTCCCGGGAACATAAAATAAAACTTTTTTTTTTCTTTCAAATATTCACCGGATTCCTGGATCCACCAACAAGTGCAGCCTCCCATCTCCCACGCTGTTAGAAGCTGCATACACCGGTGCGCTGTGTGCAGCTTCTCAGAAGATACACTATTAGTGTAAAGGGAGCGATGCAAAATTTCAGCCGGCTTTCCCACTACACTAATAGCGTATCTTCTCAGAAGCTGCACACAGCGCAGTGGTTAAAGCTAGCGTCAGACTGTAGGGGTGCTGCCCGGCAGTGTGCGGATTCATACGCTGCATTAATTATACTGTAGAGGTGCTGCCAGGCATCTCCTCCTGGATGGCCTCCCACCACCTAAAGATCAACATGTCAAAGACTGAGCTCCTACTTATTCCTCCCTCTAATGCCGCCCCACCTCCTGACTTCTCGATCACAGTGGAGGGTATCACCATCTCCCCATCAAACCAAGTTCGCTGTCTTGGAGTTACACTTGACTCTGCTCTTTCCTTCATCCCCCACATCAAGTCTCTTTCCTCCTCCTGCCGATACCAACTGCGTAATATTTACAGAATTCGGCCATTTCTTACCGCTGTCGCCACAAAACAACTCATACACGCCCTGGTAATCTCCCGACTCGACTATTGCAATAATCTCTTATCTGGCCTCCCTCTGTCCCACCTCTCCCCCCTACAATCCATCCTGAACGCCTCCGCCAGGCTAATTCACCTCACCCGCCGCTCTGTCTCTGCCGCTCCCTCTGCGAGTCCCTTCACTGGCTCCCCATCCACTGCAGAATTAAGTTCAAAATCCTTATCCTTACCTACAAAAGCCTCACTAACTCAGCTCCCCACTACCTGTCCTCACTAATCACCAAATACACCCAGCCGCTCCCTAAGGTCAAACAGTGACCTGCGCCTAGCTTCTCCCCGCATCACCTCTTCCCATGATAGACTGCAGGATTTCTCACGCGCAGCCCCCACTCTCTGGAACGCTCTCCCTCGTACTGTCAGACTTTCCCCTAACTTCTCTTCCTTCAAACGCTCCCTGAAAACATTCCTATTTAGGGAAGCCTACCACCCAACTCACTGACGCAACCATCAATCACTCTCACCTTACAGTCCTCTCCTCCTGTTTCCAACCCCAACCCTCCCAGATTGTGAGTTCCTACGGGAATAGGGCCCTCATCTCCTCCTGTACTGTTTGTCAAATGTTGTTCAATGTATTGTAACCCTGTCTATACTGTGCTTATTGTACAGCGCTGCGGAATATGCTGGCGCTTTATAAATAAAGAATAATAATAAATAATAATAATAATATGAGGATTCATATGCTGCATTAATTATACTGTAGAGATGCTGCCCGGCAGTGTGAGGATTCATATGCTGCATTAATTATTATTCTTACAAATTTGGTTACTTAACCCGTTTGCGTTTGGATTGTAATATTGTGACATCCAGGGCCCCCATGGTGCCGCCAGAAGGCCGAATGCCAGGAGCTCCAGCGGCACCCGGCACAGCTGTGAATGATCAGGGGGCAGGGCGAGGTGTGATGACGCGGAGCCGCTGGGACCTTTAAATCAGGCGCGCACGCTGTACACCTTGCCTTGCCGTGGAGTTTCATTCCCGCTTCGCTAGCTTACCGAATCAGTTTGAATACTTGTTACTGACCCTGCTTGTTCTGAGGACCCGATCTGTTGCCAACTTTGCCTGCCATTTGACTATTCTCTCTGTGTACTCCCTGCCTGTTCTGTTTGCCTCCTGTTGCTACTGGTGTGTGCCGATTCTCACCATATACAGTAGCGCAGTACAAGTGCCTAAAAGTTGCTGACCTGGTTTTGTTATAACGACTACTCTCGCTCTGTGCCCCTGTCTGGTATATTCCACTGCTTGTTACTGCTGGTGTTTCCTACAGATCCTGCCACATATACTGTAGTAGCGCAGTACAAGTGCCTAAACGTTGCTGAACCGGTTTTGTTATAACAACTACTCTCGCTCTGCGCCCCTGTCTGGTATATTCCACTGCTTGTTACTGCTGGTGCGCTTCCATCCTGCCATCCACTATAGCGCAGTACAAACGTATATTGATCTCAGTCTGTGGTGTATATTGCTGGTGCTTACTTTCTGGCCTGTGTGGCTGCTAGAGGTTAGGTTTAGTGGTCCCAACCATCCTAAGGATCGGAGGGTTAGAGGTCTGTTACTAGGGATCCTACCAGGTCTGTCCTGGGGAATCGTTACAAATATGCGGTGAACACCGCAGCAAACGTTAATGCTCATACAAGTGAGCATTAACGTTTGCGTTAAGATCGTAATTTTTTCCACTCGTTGTTGCTCAAACATTTCCCATGGCTTCAAATTGCGTTTAAACATGAGCAAAAGTTTTTTTTTAAAACTTTTTTCATTGTTTCCTGTCCCCCAGGGCAGTACCCGGACCCCCATACACCTTTTATGACCAATATCTTGCATATATGCGCTCTTGGAGGGGACCTTAATTTTCGAACTTTTTCGCCCCATTGACTTGCATTGCGTTCGAATTGTGTTCGCGTTCGAATGCGAACTTTTTCAAATGTTCGAGTTCGAATGCGAACCGAACACAAGGGTATTCGGCCCATCCCTACTCCTGGACCAAAGTACAGATTACAATTGTGGGAATCTGCTGGCAATCCAGCTCTGCTAACCTGTACCTCATGACTGGCAAGCTGAAGCTTTCCACTTCGGGTGTCCCGGAACATTTCTGCTGCCTCCACCATTGTCAGCTGAATTAGGTCAAATCCCTGAGCCTTATAAATGAGTCTGCCATAGGGCACAAGTCTGTCTCTCACCTCCTGCACAAACTCAGATATACGACATGCTTCTCATCTATAGATGTGTAACGATTGACACCAACATGGGCCATCGTGGTGGCGAGGAACAAGGAGTGTAGCCCTTTAGGCAGGTGAGCTGCTGACTTGATACAGGACAGATCAATAATACAGGTTCCAGGGCTATACAGGAACCAGACTGAGACACAAGGGACAGGATGGCCAGGAAGAAAACTAAAGGGATCTCTATGCTGGGAATGATTTCTATCTAAGAAACCCTCACAAAGAATAACAGAGCAAGGTGGGCAAAGGTTAACAAGACAGACAAAAATCCTATACTGAAGAGGTCCTTGTATGTTGGCCTCTGAGTATACTAAACTTAGACAAACAAGATACATAAAACATGAAACATAGGAATGGTCATAACAAGCAGAGGTTGGCAACTGAACTGGCATACAATGATACAGGGAACAGGCAATAGAGAGATCCAGAGAACACGCTAAGGTCATACACAGGAATGGTTCTCAACCAGGCCAAGTCAGTAACAAGATATCAGAATACAGAGTACTGGGAACTAGAAAGAGAATGTGCAGAAACGAAAGCCAAGAGTCAAAACCAGAAAATACGAGACTTGAAGCTTTTCAGCAACGCAGGAACCAGGAACAGAACACATGAACCAGAACCACCATGGAACTCTACAAACGGTCTATGATGCTCTGTGCTGCTGGGATATAGGAGATCACAACAGAACCCCAGATCAGCCCCAGAGAGCACAGCCAAACACACAGGGAAGAACAGACATGAGGCCCCTCTCCACCAGGGGTGCATCCAAAACCAGGGAAAATGTGACAAGATGTGCCATGCTGCTTTGCTGGTAGTCCTGCTGCAATCTGGATAGCTGGTGATGATGGTCAAGGCATTACTTAAACATGTCTGCAGCATCTATCGTTGTCATCAATAGAAGTTCAGTGGCATCAGGGCCATCAAGATGTGCCCCATACAGCGCCAGACAATCTTTCACCACCTTGATGAACTCCGTGATGATTTTGCGGCTTTTCCTGTACTCCTCCATCGTGTTGGTTGTTTGCTCAGCTCCTCTGTGTCCTCTCTTGCTCCACTGCCGTTCTGCAATCTCCCACTGAAAACCGTGTTCTGGGCACCCACATGAGATCCCACTGGCTGCCATCAGTGTAACGGAAACGCTCAGGGTTCTGTCTAAAATTCCAGTACCAGAATCAGTCCGTAATTTGTCTGTCCCTTCTCTGTCCCAGAATCACGCCAGGAGACCCACAGTCACCTTCCACACTACGGAGAGATTCCCCAGTGAAGCCAAGATTCAACACACACGTCCAGAGAGACTGGATCCTTGGTAAAAGCAGGAATGAATGACTTTATTTTCAGACAGAATGTTAAAACATTGCGCAATGTATGTTGGTTATCTGGGAGGGGTCTAGAACAATAGCTCTCTGCTGGCTGAGCCCCCCTCCTCCCAGTGATCAGATAATTATCCGTCCAGCACAATCAATCCCAGGGGGAGGATACATTTATATGTAAACTAACATCTCTTGGAACTGCACTACAGAAACAAGCTTTAAAAGTAATAACAAACATCATGGCAATGTCCAAATGCTCCATGGATAGTCCTTGTCATAATCACCCATAGTCTGTGGGCATGAGGCTGGCATCCACTTCTCTCCAAAGCACTCAGTCCATATGTAGTGCAGCCAATGCTGCGAGTGCCCGCGCTAGTCTCTTACATCTGGAATTCAAGTCTCTCAGAAGGTGGTGGAGGCTTCCGTCACAACGGCAGCCTGGCGGATTCCTAAAGGAGCTCCAGACAAGAAGGAGCATCGTGACGAGGACTCCGCATCCCATCACTGAGGCCCACTCTGAGTAACAGCCGAATATCTTGGCATTGAGGGCCATCCGCCTCTCCAGTTTTCCTGGTCTTCTTCCCTATATAGGTAAGTACCCGGGAAATAGTAGAGGATCAAGACCGGAGGATCCAGACACAGGCCACAAGATGGCCAATGGGAGGTCAGGAGGAAAGGCAGTCCTCAATCGCCCACAGGGTCGTGGCAACAAGAAGCAAGCCGGTCCAGAGGGTTCCAAGGAGAGACAGCAGCCAGACCAAGGAAGGTAAGCCTGAGTAAAACAGCGGGGCAGCCGCAGGTGTGGCACTCTGTGTATTAAATCGGTATTAAACTCATTGCACCCCAAAAGAGTACTGTAAATAGGACTAAGTAGAAAGCATTTTGTTTTGGTATTATTGAAATTTACCAGAACATAGTTCTGTTGCTGCTGTTCTGACCTCCTACCAGCGGGTGTCACTGCTGTGTCCTCAGCCACAGAAACTGTACTTAATACCATGTGGTTGTCTCAGTGATTCAGTAATCCTGAAGTTACCACTGGATGCAGTTAAGAGAGAGTGTGCACAGTGCATCCAGAGTAAAAACAGAATCTTTTATCTGTTTCAGGTAGGCAGAAAAGTATCTAAAGTCTAACAGTTAATGAGAAAGGTTATTAGAGATTTTATGTAAATAGGAGTTTGGTCAGACAGACCCCTGCAGACTGATTGCTGTGACAGGCCTGGTGTAATATGCATTGTAAACTGCAGTAGCTGTATTAATGTCTGTATAGTTGTTCTCTCCTTTAACATGGAGAATGTCATTTAACAGAATGAAGGAAGCATCAGTGTTTTATGCTGTTAAATCGGTCTGGTTACACAGGTTGCTAAATGGATTCACTGCAGCCACGTGTTGTAATCAACATGGCTGAATTAGGAAAGCATGCTAGTATAGTAACAGAAGCCTTATGTACGAGTAACTCCAGTTCCCAGAATCAGTTTTAAGTAGGTTTTATTTCTGAGAAAATGTGCAGAATGTTATTACTTGTGTATGATATTTGTTCTGTGCAATCTCCAACAGAGATTGAAAGTGAAACCAGATTATTTTTGTTGCTAGGTAGATTTGTTTAATTCTAGATATGTTTGTACCAATTGTTATTTAAATAGACTGTATAATAGATTAGGATTTTATGTTATATAGATTCAGTAATCCTGAAGTTACCACTGGATGCAGTTAAGAGAGAGTGTGCACAGTGCATCCAGAGTAAAAACAGAATCTTTTATCTGTTTCAGGTGAACTCATAAAATAAATGTGTTGTACCAGAACAAGCTCCGTCTCTTATTCTAAAGAGTGCAACATATTTTGGCGAGCCAGCCAGGAGGAGTAAAGTAAAGCAAGAAAAGACTACTCCTTTTATCAGAGACGAATCTAGAAGTCAGTAGAAAGTTCTTGGAGGACAACGTGAGAAGATGGAGCAATTGCAAGATAAAGTGAGCACTACGCTACTGCAGCTAGAGAAAGCTCATCTTGTTGAAGTTTGCCGTTTTCTAAAGTGCCCTGAGAGTGACAGGTTTCCTCACTGAATCCAGACGAACCCTGATTAGGAAGGCAGAGACAGTTTTGGAGGAGATTGAAGGCAGTCAAGAGGAAGACGAGGTTTGCCAGTATTTAAAAGACCTGTTGTCATTTATTTTAGGGGTCAAGCCCGGTGTGACAGATGCAGAATTAATGGTAAAGGAGGACACTCGGATTAGAGACCTCAGAGAAAAATACCTCCAACTGCAACAATCTCAAGAGGAAGCTCGCAAAGCGTTAGAAGAGGAGATGAGGACACTAGAGGATAGGATCAGCGTGAGCAGCGGAAGCGTGAGTAAAGTGGGGGAAATGACTGTACCATTACCAGCCACGGTGCCAGAAGTAACCCTCCGGCGGGAATTCAGAATCTGTGGACAGATTGGAGAAGGGGACAGAAAGACAAACTGTCATACACAAGCCTGATCCATCAGATTGATGCAGGAATCCGGAAGGGACATTCTGAAGTGGAGATTATTGAGGCAGTGATACGGGCAGTCAGCCCTGGACTTCATCTCAGAGATATGTTGGAGATTAAGAGTGGACTGACTCTCAGCACGTTGAAGATCATCCTGAAGGGACACTACGGTGAAGATAGCTCCTCTGACCTGCTGCATAAGCTGATGAATATCTCTCAAGAGCCCAAAGAGTCAGCTCAGAACTTCCTATTCAGAGCAATTGAGTTGAAAGAAAAGCTACGGTGGAAGTCAAGTGACAAAGAAACGGAAGATAAGTACAGTACAGATCTTATTCAACGAAAGTTTCTTCGTTCTATTGAAACTGGACTTCTGAGTGACGCCATAAAATTTCAGGTAAAGCCTTACCTTAATGATATTGCTGTCACAGATGATGTATTGATTGAAAGAGTGAATGAAGCAGCTAATTTAGAGTTGGAAAGACAACAGAAGTTAAAGAAAACTGCTTATGGGAAAAATCCACGACTAAACGAACTCCACACGGAGGTAAACTGCCAGGAAAAGGAACCTTTGCCTGGAGCGTCAAAAGAGATTTGTGCAACAGCAAGGGGTGAAACTGCTAGAGATTTAAAGAAAACACCGGCAAACCTTAAAGAATCTGGCCCAGATCCGTATAAGTTAATGGAAGACCTCAAGGTAGAGATGTTTGAAATGAAGAAAATGTTCCTCACAGTCATGGAGACCAGTAATCTACTACGACCAAGAGAGTTTCCAATGATCCAGACACCAGCAAGACAGAGAGGTTGTAGGGAATGCCAAGGGGCCAATGCAGGAGCCACATGTAACCACTGTTTCCGCTGTGGTCAAGTAGGACATTTGTCACGGGGATGCAGAGTAAGGGCACAGCCGACGGAAAACTTGAACGGGCTGCTGAGACGGGACCCCCAGTAATTCCTACCACGTGTCCACCGACACCAGCACACACCAGTCAGAACTCTGAAACAGAAAAGACACCAGCATCCTACTAACATTCCAAAACAGCAGGGTAGAGTGTCCAGTAATGAGGTTTCTATGAACGCAGTAAATTATTTATCACCACAACGGCAAGCCAAGCTAATAGCTCTGGTTGGAAGACGGTGCCTTGTCCGTTGCCGACTGGATGAGGTCACCATTGAAGCTTTGTGGGACACTGGGGCACAAGCCAGCCTTGTGAATGATGGGTGGAGGAAACAATATCTCCCACACACCACGATCCGGCCCATTGAAGAACTGCTTGGACCTGGGACTCTAACTGGACTAGCAGCTAACCAGACAGAAATACCATTCCTTGGATGGATTGAGGTGAGATTTCAATTGGTGGGTGAATCAGCATCAGTAGAGACACTGACAGTCCCAATTTTAGTCTCAGAAGACCCGCAAGTAGCTGAAAATCCAATTATTGGGTTCAATGTAATTGAAGAATTAATAAGTCAAGAGAAGAGGGTAGCAGAAACATCAGCCAGTGTTATACAGATGATGAGCAGGGCATTTTCAGTAACAGCAAAGACAGCTGAAACCATGCTGGGACTCATGCATACCTCAGCTACAAGTTATGATGAAGGCATTGTGAGAACAGGACGGAAGAAGATAGTCCTACCCGCAAACCAGACTACCTTCATACATGCCCGGGCTCATGTGGGAGTCCAAACCAAAGACCAAGAGATGATTTTTGTTCCATCCGAACTGTGTCCCTTACCAGAAGGTGTGATCATCAGTGAAGTGGTAGTAGATGTTTGTAAGGGAAGTCCAATCTATGTACCCATCCCTATTGGAAACACCACCAAGCATGATATCACATTAGACCAACGTTGTCTTCTGGGTCACCTCCAAACTGTAAAAGCAGTGTATCCAGCAGCAGTACAACCAGTCAGGGATAGGGAGTTACAACGTGAACAAATAAGTCACCACTCGAACAATGTGCTGAAGCCACCAGAGGTTGAAGTAAAGAAGCGGGCTAACAGCGGTGGTAGAAGTAATCAGAGGTGGGATCCTCCGGTAAATGTGGACCACTTAAGTGAGGCTCAGCAGCAAGCAGTAAGACATGTGTTGAGAGAAGAATGTCATGCTTTTGCCTTCGATGATGACGATATTGGTTGCATCCCCTCTCTTAACATGCACATCACTCTTAAGGATACCACACCTGTCCAGAAGACCTACATGTCGGTTCCGAAACCCCTCCATCAAGAAGTGAAGGAGTACGTCCAGGATTTGCTAAACAGGGGATGGATAACTCAGTCAAGATCATCATACTCTTCACCTGTAGTCTGTGTCCGGAAGAAGGATGGAAGTCTGAGGCTCTGCTGTGACTATAGAGAATTGAACCGAAAGTCAGTGCCTGATCGCCATCCAATCCCGAGAATACAGGACATGTTAGACTCCTTGAGTGGCAGCTCATGGTTCTCTGTTCTTGACCAAGGGAAGGCCTATCATCAGGGATTTCTAGACACCGAAAGTCGCCCGTTAACTGCATTCATTACTCCATGGGGACTGTATCAGTGGGTCCGTATCCCATTTGGGCTCAGTGCAGCTCCTGCTGAGTTCCAACGGAGTATGGAAGAGTGTCTGTCAGGTCTGAGAGATGATACCTGCCAACCTTACTTAGATGACAATCTTGTTCATAGCAGTACATTTGAAGATCACCTGAAGCATGTTCAGACTGTCTTACAAAGGTACCAGCAACATGGTGTCAAGCTAACTCCTCGGAAGTGCGAACTATTCAAGAGAAAAGTGAGATTTCTGGGAAAGATGGTCTCGGGGGAGGGTTACACGATGGATCCAGCCGAGATTGCACCAGTACAGAAATTAAAAGAAAAGAAACCTGAAACAATAGGAGATTTGAGAAAGATGTTGGGATTTCTTTCGTACTACCGGTCCTACATTCCAAACTTTTCCAGAACTGCCAAGCCCTTATATGAGTTGCTATCTCTTACCGAATCTGAGCGAAATGGGAAAGACACAGTGTCCGTACAAGAGAGAGCCCCCCAAGTAAAGAGAGAAGAAACCAAGCAGCAAGGACATCTACCGTCCCGCAGATCTATTAGCTGGACAAACGGCCACCAGGAAATTCTAAATCAGCTCATTGACTATTTGTTGAAACCACCTGTCCTGGGATATGTAGATTTCACACAGCCGTTTGTGTTACACTGTGACGCATCACAGGAAGGTCTCGGAGCGGTGTTATACCAAAGGCAAGGAGGCAAGATGGTAGTGATTGCATATGGCTCCCGAACACTGACACCACCGGAGAAGAATTATCACATGCATTCTGGGAAGTTAGAATTCCTAGCGTTGAAATGGGCCATTTGTGAAAGGTTCAGAGATTATCTGTACCACGCATGCTCATTTGTTGTGTATACAGACAACAACCCTCTCACCTATATCCTCACAGCCAAATTGAATGCCACAGGCCACCGGTGGGTAGCACAGCTTGCAGATTTTAACTTCACGATTCGATACCGTCCAGGCAAGTCAAATGCAGATGCAGATGGTTTATCTCGGATGCCGTTAGAGATCAACAACTACATGAACCAATGTACTGAAGAACTCAAACGGGATATCATCAGCTCTTCAATACTGGGAATATCGGTAGAGTTGGAAGAACCGTCTCAGGGAATAGGAACCGTTTTCACAAGGGCACTGGAACTGGTACAAGATGCACCACATAGTACAGTTACTAGCCCCCTGACTATGGGGCAGATTCGAAAGTCCCAGGAAGAAGACCCAATTGTTGGAAGAGTTCTGAGATACAAGACAAAGAATCAGCGTCCAGGAAATGAAGTCTTAAAGACAGAGCATCTGGATGTCCAGTTATTGCTGAAACAATGGACAAAACTGTTTGTGAACAAAGATGGGGTGTTATACAGGAAAACGTCGGAACGAGATCAACTGATCCTGCCCAAAGAGTACCACCCACTCGTCTTCAAAGAGTTACATCAAGAAATGGGACACCTCGGTGTTGAAAGGACACTTACTTTAATTAGAGACAGATTTTACTGGCAACATATGCAGAAGGATGTTGAACACTTTGTGACCAGAGTCTGTGAATGTCTTAAGAAGAAGAAGCCCAATAAGCCTACGAGAGCACCGTTGTCTACCATTACCACAACGTATCATTTGAAATGGTATCCGTTGACTTCCTGCACTTGGAGAAATGTAAACAAGGGTATGAATACATCCTAGTAGTCATGGATCATTACACCCGGTTTGCACAGGCCTATGCCACAAGGAACAAATCCGCCAAGACAGTAGTAGCTGAGAAGATCTTTAATGATTTTGCGCTCAAGTTCGGGTTCCCGAGCAAGATCCACCATGATATGGGAAAAGAGTTTGAGAATCAGATGTTTACAAGGTTGAAAGAACTCTCTGGAGTTCGTGGCTCTCATACGACACCCTATCACCCTCAAGGAAATGGCCAAGTTGAAAGGTTCAACAGAACACTGTTATCCATGTTGAGAACCCTGACGGAAAAAGAGAAGACAGACTGGAAGAACTCATTGGGAAAAGTTGTTCACGCCTATAATTGCACGCGCAGCGAGGCTACCGGATACTCACCGTATTACCTACTGTTTGGGAGATCCCCAAGACTTCCTATCGACCTTCTGTTCAATCGCGCGGTTGAAGAAAAACAAGAAACGTATGAAGACTACGTAACAGAGTGGCAAAAGAGAATGAGTGAAGCTTATGTTGTTGCATCTAGAACCGCAAAGAAAGAAGCAACAAGAGGAAAAGTATACTATGATAGGAGAATCCAGGGAAATGATTTACAACCTGGTGGTCGAGTGCTGGTTCGGAACTTAACGGAAAGAGGAGGACCTGGAAAAATTCGTTCTTACTGGGAAGATAAAGTTCACGTAGTGGTACAAAGGAAAAGCAAAGAAAGTCCCGTACGAGATCAAACCAGAAAATGGAGAAGGTAGAAATAGAGTAATTCACAGAAATTTGTTGATGCCATGTGACCACTTACCACTAGAAAAACCTGAGAAGGCTGCAGAACAGGCAATACCAAAGAAACGTGATTCTCTGGAGAAGAAAAGCCAAGCAACTCGAAAGAGACAACCTCAAGATGACTCAGATAGTGACTCAGGTGACGACTACCAACTAGTATACAGACTCAGGCCCCTCGTAGAGAAGAATTCAAGAAATGGAGAACCCATGCTAAACCCGAGAGCTAGAGTTTTCCAACCCCAAGTCACCCAACAGTCAAATGACTACCTACCGGTTGATGAAGGTTTAGAGGATAACCGATACCATGGATGCGAGGATCAAGTTCCCCAGCCATCATTTGAAGCAGAACCGTCCTTCGATGAAGAACAAGCGACTCCTGAACAATCACCTAGGTCACACCCACAAAGGGAGAGACGCCAACCAAGGATGTTGACTTATGAAACTTTAGGGCAACCTTCCGTGATACAAAGAGAAGTACCGGTGAAGGACATTCACACTAAATATCGCAGTTCCAGTTTTTGGAGGCCGTGGAATACAATGAACTTACAGATCGCTTATTAAAGTGATACTCAGAGATGTGACGTTATAAATATTACTGTTATAGACATCAGAGTATACTGATCTAAACGAGGAAATGTCTGTTGACATTAAATTTTGTGGGGGAGAGTGTGGCACTCTGTGTATTAAATCGGTATTAAACTCATTGCACCCCAAAAGAGTACTGTAAATAGGACTAAGTAGAAAGCATTTTGTTTTGGTATTATTGAAATTTACCAGAACATAGTTCTGTTGCTGCTGTTCTGACCTCCTACCAGCGGGTGTCACTGCTGTGTCCTCAGCCACAGAAACTGTACTTAATACCATGTGGTTGTCTCAGTGATTCAGTAATCCTGAAGTTACCACTGGATGCAGTTAAGAGAGAGTGTGCACAGTGCATCCAGAGTAAAAACAGAATCTTTTATCTGTTTCAGGTAGGCAGAAAAGTATCTAAAGTCTAACAGTTAATGAGAAAGGTTATTAGAGATTTTATGTAAATAGGAGTTTGGTCAGACAGACCCCTGCAGACTGATTGCTGTGACAGGCCTGGTGTAATATGCATTGTAAACTGCAGTAGCTGTATTAATGTCTGTATAGTTGTTCTCTCCTTTAACATGGAGAATGTCATTTAACAGAATGAAGGAAGCATCAGTGTTTTATGCTGTTAAATCGGTCTGGTTACACAGGTTGCTAAATGGATTCACTGCAGCCACGTGTTGTAATCAACATGGCTGAATTAGGAAAGCATGCTAGTATAGTAACAGAAGCCTTATGTACGAGTAACTCCAGTTCCCAGAATCAGTTTTAAGTAGGTTTTATTTCTGAGAAAATGTGCAGAATTATTACTTGTGTATGATATTTGTTCTGTGCAATCTCCAACAGAGATTGAAAGTGAAACCAAATTATATTTTGTTGCTAGGTAGATTTGTTTAATTCTAGATATGTTTGTACCAATTGTTATTTAAGATAGACTGTATAATAGATTAGGATTTTATGTTATATAGATTCAGTAATCCTGAAGTTACCACTGGATGCAGTTAAGAGAGAGTGTGCACAGTGCATCCAGAGTAAAAACAGAATCTTTTATCTGTTTCAGGTGAACTCATAAAATAAATGTGTTGTACCAGAACAAGCTCCGTCTCTTATTCTAAAGAGTGCAACACAGGCACCCGATAACAGATGCCACGGCACAAAGCTCAGCGGGAAGGCAACCACACTCCGACGTTTGGACATGCCCCCCTCCATCCCCACTTAACTCCATACCACCACAGGATGTTCTATGCCATCCTTGTGGCAGGTGGGCTATGAAGATGCAGGTCATACAGCTACACCCCACTGTCTTCAATGAGCCACCTCGACCCCTCCTCACAGCTATTGGCTGCAGTGGGACAGCCTGATCGTCCCCAACAGTCAAGGACGCATGCCACATGTTGGCTGTCGGGACGAGCCGAAATCAGCAGCCCACGCGGCACTTGTCAGCGAGGCATTAAACCACCCCTGACAGGCGACACCTGCCCGGCGTTAAGGGTCAACCTCCCATGACGCATTGCTGCTGCACTACCAGGCATTCCCAAGCACTGATCTCCACTGTAAAGCCCTTGCTGGAAGTTACTCCAGAATCCTGCTCCAATCCGTGTCCTGTGTCAAGACCCTCCAAATTATGTCCTGTGTCAAGACCCTCCAACCGTGTCCTGTCTGCTGTATACTGCAGCAATCCTGCTAAAGACCCCACATTACCAGAGACACAATACCTTTTGTATCCGATCAGCCCTCTTCCTGTGTCTGCCTCCCTGTGCCCCAGTCCAGCCTCTGCCTACCCGTGTCCAGCTCCACTCCCTTAATGTCCTCTGCCCGTGTCTAGTCCTATTCCTGTCCAATCCTTGGAAGGCTGTTCCATCAGAATAAATCCCCTTTTGCACTACGAATCATGCCTGTTGCCTCTGTCACTGCATAGTGGGCTCATTCCCGCACCCTCTGGTTCAGATCCCTGATAGGCAGACGAGCATGAAAGTATACAAAATACATTATTTTGCAGTACAATAATACTTGACAGTGCATGGACATCCATACTTTGCTAACCAGTTTTATAAAAAGAAAACATAAAGGGTGCTCTTTCTTTCCCCGAAATCAAATTGCTGAATTCATCGCAGGGGCCCTAAAGTGCAGGAAACAAACCGAACGCTTCCGAAAAACCACCAAAAAATACCGAATCGATCCAAAAAAATCTGACAACCTGCCGAACAGCTGCAGGAAAAAGCCGACAAGCTGGTAAAATAAAAACACTGAAACTTTGAATAGCTTTTTGTAAACAAACTACCTGGATTTAATATATAAGGTCCTATTAATAATAATAATAAAAAGGTCTATTGCAGGAAAAAAAGCTATTTAAAAAACTAAAATTCCGATAAAAACTTCGCCAAAATTTTTTGAAAAATGCCTAAATAATCAATAAATAAAAAGATTTTCGCCGCAAATTAAAAGAATAAATGGAGAAGAGAGGGGTCGGTATGGGCGCTCTTGTCTAGGTGTAAGTGCTTGTTTTGATTTGCTGCCGTCTAGGGGATAACACAGACTCTCGAATTGGGTGTGCAGATATCAGTAGAGGAAAAGAAAGAGGGGGTTCCTAGTGGCGCAACAATTTTGTACAACAGATCACAATGTCGTACTTATGAACCAATAGATGTGTATAAATCCTTACGGTTCGTATAGATGCAGCTTTAGTGGTGCAATTTCAGAGTAAAGTGCTAATGTCACAGTTGGTGTGATATTAAAGTGCAGCAGTTTACGCAATATAAAAGTGCAACAGTTTATGCAATATTAAAGTGCAACAGTTTATGCATTATTAAAGTGCAACAGTGGCAGACTGAATGCGTAGAGAGTGCTGGCTAGAGCAGATCTATACAGCGATGTCACAGTTAAGGATACATTCAATGCACGATTCTATATAGGGTTGACCCTCAAAATGGTGGGTGCTGATAATACAGAATATAGGGTTTATACCAGTGACAACACGTTGATGAATACTGAAAAAGGGGGTGCAGATGCCCGCGTCAGCGTTATGGTGACCGGTGCAGTCTGAGTATGGATACTTGACGTCTACTTATGAGTATACAAAATGACCTTACACTGATTCCTCGTGTGTATTGAAGGTCTATTGTCCTTAGTATCTTTGTCTTTGAGCGAGTATCTTTGAGCGCGTCCATAGCAGCCAAGTGGTTAATATCACACCAACTGTGACATTAGCACTTTACTCTGAAATTGCACCACTAAAGCTGCATCTATACGAACCGTAAGGATTTATACACATCTATTGGTTCATAAGTACGACATTGTGATCTGTTGTACAAAATTGTTGCGCCACTAGGAACCCCCTCTTTCTTTTCCTCTAAAAGAATAAATGGTTTAATAAATATGGGAATATTTTTTACATCGAAACCTATGGGATTCGCCTTTTTAAAATGCTGAGTAAAAGCACTGAAAATCAGGGCATTTCACTGACATTTCAGTGCTGTTCAGTGTTCTCTGAATAGACTGACCATTGCTTCTCTATGGGGAGATCACAACAGCACTGTATTTCGCTGGCAATTCGCCAATATTTGGTGAACTGGCTGCTTTTCGAATAGTCGAATGGCTTCGAAATTGCACTGTACGGGGAAATTCAATGGTCGGTGCAATTTCGGAGCTAATTCGGCTCTCTTTGAATAACTTTTAATGTTCCATTTAACGGCAACAACGAAAATCAAACGAAAGGGGGGAAGTCGCCAGAAACATAGAAACATAGAAAAATGTCAGCAGATAAGAACCTTTCGGCCCATCTAGTCTGCCCAATTACTTGGATACTTTACCTTGATTTATCTTTTGTTTAGGATAGCCTTATGCCTATCCCATGCTTGCTTAAATTCAATTACTGTTTTGGCCTCTACCACTTCAACTGGAAGACTGTTCCATGTATCCACCACCCTCTCAGTAAAATAATGCTTTCTGATGTTACTTTTAAACCTTTGCCCCTCTAATCTAATGTAGCGCTCACTCCCGGAGGAGCCGCTGAAATTGAACCTCGGGTCAGTCTCCCCGCACTAGAGAATAAATATACTCCAGCACCGTTGTGGATTTTATAAATTATATAGTTTACTAGAATAAATGGCATATAATGAATAACACGGTGTTCGTATATATATTTACAGTACTTTGTAATACGGGAAACGTGCAGCGGAAAAGAAATACGATGCTTCGTAATTCGAGAAACGCACAGCGGAAAAGAAATACAATGCTTCGTAATTCGAGAAACGCGCAGCGGAAAAGAAATAAAAATAAAGCTTTAACCCCCTTTTGTGTTTGGGGAGTGAGTCCCGCACAGGTTATGTCCCAGAATGTAAGTGTGTGTGTGTGTTATGGTACCCGGGTACAATATTCAACTGGCCAGTGAATTGCTTATGAGGTATCTTCGACTAGTCAAGTTGGGGCCCTGTGGGTTTTGGAAACAAACAGCAGCGTGCTTTATTTTCACAACGGCCTGGAAGGCCGCTCACCCATCCGCCAGATACTTGATGCTCCGCTCCGCCCAGGACGTCTCTCTGCTCGATGTTGACTGGGGTTCTCTTGGTTATTGGATCCGCTGTCTGGCTTTCTGTAGCTGCCGCAAGATATCCAGTTACCGCCTGCTCTCCCTGTCCAATCGATCTGCGGTACTCCTAACTCGGGGTCCTCCAGCTTCCTCAATATCAGCGCGGCTAGTCCTGTGAATCACTGGGTCTTCCTCTGGTAAGGCTGAATAACCCGGTCTTTAGCTCTGTCAGGCCCCAGCTGCGCTCCGGCCTAGTCACTGTCTAGTTCTGCTGCTCTGCGTCTTGCTCCTCTCACTCCCTGGCGCGCTCTGCCAGCTCTCTCCACGAGGCTCAGGATGTAAGCGTCTGTGTCCCACCCACTTCCTGTGTCCGCTCCCAAAGCATGCCAGGAAATGTAGTCCCAATGTTCAATTATTATTATTATTATTATTATTAATTTATAAAGCGCCAGCATATTCCGCAGCGCTGTACAATAAGCACAGTACAGACAGGGTTACAATACATTGAACAACATTTGACAAACAGTACAGGAGGAGATGAGGGCCCTATTCCCGTAGGAACTCACAATCTAGGAGGGTTGGGGTTGGAAACAGGAGGAGAGGACTGTAAGGTGAGAGTGATTGATGGTTGCGTCAGTGAGTTGGGTGGTAGGCTTCCCTAAATAGCAATGTTTTCAGGGAGCGTTTGAAGGAAGAGAAGTTAGGGGAAAGTCTGACAGCACGAGGGAGAGCGTTCCAGAGAGTGGGGGCTGCGCGTGAGAAATCCTGCAGTCTATCATGGGAAGAGGTGATGCGGGGAGAAGCTAGGCGCAGGTCACTGTTTGACCTTAGGGAGCGGGCTGGGGTGTATTTGGTGATTAGTGAGGACAGGTAGTGGGGCGCTGAGTTAGTGGGGGTTTTGTAGGTAAGGATAAGGATTTTGAACTTAATTCTGCAGTGGATGGGGAGCCAGTGAAGGGACTCGCAGAGGGGAGCGGCAGAGACAGAGCGGCGGGTGAGGTGAATTAGCCTGGCGGAGGCGTTCAGGATGGATTGTAGGGGGGAGGCGGGACAGAGGAGGCCAGATAAGAGATTATTGCAATAGTCGAGTCGGGAGATTACCAGGGCGTGTATGAGTTGTTTTGTGGTGACAGCGGTAAGAAATGGCCGAATTCTGGAAATATTACGCAGTTGGTATCGGCAGGAGGAGGAAAGAGACTTGATGTGGGGGATGAAGGAAAGAGCAGAGTCCAGTGTAACTCCAAGACAGCGAACTTGGTTTGATGGGGAGATGGTGATACCCTCCACCGTGATAGAGAAGTCAGGAGGTGGGGAGGCATTAGAGGGAGGAATAAGTAGGAGCTCAGTCTTTGACATGTTGATCTTTAGGTGGTGGGAGGCCATCCAGGAGGAGATGCCAGATAAACAGTCACTGACTTTTGAAAGGACAGGGGGAGAGAGATCAGGGGTAGAGAGGTAGATCTGAGTGTCATCAGCGTAGAGGTGGTAATTAAAGCCAAAGCTGTTGATGATTTTGCCCAGGGAGGAGGTGTAGATGGAAAAGAGCAGAGGACCAAGGACAGAGCCTTGAGGTACACCAACAGATAGAGGCAATGAAGAGGAGGAGTTACCAGCAAAGGACACACAGAAGGACCTGTTGGATAAATAGGAGTCAACCCAAGCAAGTGCAGTGTCACCGAGACCCAGAGAGTTGAGGGTCTGTAGAAGGAGGGGGTGGTCAACAGTGCCAAAAGCAGCCGAGAGGTCAAGCAGGATGAGAATAGAATAGTGGCCGTGTTTTTTAGCAGTTAGGAGGTCGTTGGTGACTTTGGTGAGGGCAGTTTCAGTTGAGTGTAGCGGACGGAAGCCAGATTGCAGGGGGTCAAGTAGGGAATTGGAGGACAGGAAGAGGGAGAGGCGGTTGAAGACTAGTTTTTCTAAGAGCTTTGATGTGAAGGGAAGCAGGGATACAGGGCGGTAGTTGGATGGAGAGTTGGTGTCTAGGGATGGTTTCTTTAGTAAAGGGGTAACTAGCGCGTGTTTGAAGGCGGATGGAAAGGAGCCAGTGGAGAGAGATAGGTTGAAGATGTGTGTGAGAGCAGGGGTGAGGGAGGAGGAGAGGGGAGGAATTAGATGTGAGGGAATGGGGTCGAGCGGGCACGTGGTGAGATGTGAGGAGGACAATAAGGAATTGACTTCCTCCTCAGTGGTTGGGAGGAAGCGGCAGAGGGTGGCAGAGGGGACCTGTGGGAGTGGAGGTGGCAGATAACTATCTTGTGTAGGGATGTTGCTTCTGATAGTTAGAGTTTTACTGAGGAAGTAGTCTGCCAGGTCTTGAGCGCTGAAGGCAGCTGAGGGGGAGGTGCAGGTGGGTGGAGGAGGGTGTTGAAGGTGGACCAGAGCCGTTTAGGGTTGGAGGACAGCGTAGATATAAGAGATGAGAAGAAGGATTGTTTGGCCAAGTGGAGGGCAGAGGTGTATGACCGGAGAATAAACTTGAAGTGAACAAAATCAGCTTCAGAGCGGGATTTCCTCCAGGCACGCTCTGCAGTGCGGGAGCATCTTTGCAGGTAGCGAGTTTGGAGGGTGTGCCAGGGCTGAAGCTGGCGGCGTGGGGCCTTGCAGAGTCGAAGAGGAGCAATGTCTCTCATCGCGCTTGTCTCCCTCCGGTGGCCAAAAATAGGTACTGCCACGACAGGGAATTAAACCCAGCGCTACACTAAGACTCTTCTTGTTTTGCTACTTTGTTTCCTTTTAAATATACTCCCTTCCTCTACCTTGTGGATTCCCTTTACATATTTAAATGTTTCCATATCTCCTCTGTCTCGTCTTTTATCCAAGCTGTACATGTTAAGATCATTAAGCCTTTCCTGGTAACTTTTCTCCTTCAAGCCGTACACCATTTTAGTAGCCCTTCTCTGAACTCTCTCTAAGATGTCTATATCCTTCTGGAGATACGGTCTCCAGTACTGCACACAGTACTCCAAGTGAGGTCTCACCAGTGCTCTGTACAGTGGCCTGAGCACTTCCCTTTTCCTACTGCTAATACCTCTCCCTACACAACCAAGCATTCTGCTACCATTTCCTGCTGCTCTATTACATTGACTACTTACCCTTAGATCCTCTGAAATAATAACCCCTAAATCCCTTTCCTCAGATGTTGAGGTTAGGACTGTATCAAATATTCTATATTCAGCCCTTGGGTTTTTACGTCCCAGGTGCAAGAGGGGTATCATTCAAATATTCTGCAAAAACGCCACCAAAACAAACCCAAAAGGAGAAAAGTCACTCCCCAACATCATTGAGTTACAATGTCGATAAATAAATATGCCATTTAGCTCACACCTTCATATGCGCGTTGGGTGTTGCGAACCTTGGCAGTTAATTCCTCCATCAGGTGGGTATCTGACACCTTTCCAAGGACCTCTCTCATGGAAGGGAGAACATCCTCTCACCACCTTGCGGCGATCGCCCTCCAAGCTTCTAGGCATAATCCATTAAGGAAGCGTTGACTGGATCTAGAAAGCCTACAGCAGAAAGGCCCAGGGGTCTAAAAATCAATCGGCCTCACAAACACTTTCGACAATAAGGTCAACTAATCCAAAAGCGCTGCAGCTCTCGACAGCCCCACAACATATGTACTGTATATATTGTAGTATAGCAACAGCTCGGGATCCTTTGTTCCAGCCAAACAACACGGTCCTCTAGGGAAGAAACAGCTGCAGACTTGAAACTTGTTCAAATTGGAGGTCTTTATTCCAGCATATGATGATGTTTGTCCATCGTATTTGGTGAGGATCTTGACATCTCGCACGTTGTGGGTTGTCCACGTTGTGTCCGCAGATGGCTGATGAGGCCTATTCGAGCACGAAATGTTCTGCCACACGTCGAGCAGACATGTGTGGGTACCCCTGTTGCAACATTTTAAGTTCTGGCTTTGCGAAGTGCTCGCTTCTCTTGTGCTATGGTTGCTCCTCTGTCCTCAAATATCTGGCAGCCTTGGAGGATCAGCGCGTGCCATGTCGATCGATCTTGTGCCAAGATTTCCCAGGAGGTAATATCAATATCCATGGACTTGAAGGAGGCTTTCAGTGTATCTTTGTATTGCTTCCTTTGTCCCCCGTGCGACCGCTTTCCTTGCGACAGCTCACCGTAGAGGAGCTGTTTGGGGATGCGATGATCAGGCATCCTTGCAACATGACCTGCCCAGCGTTTCTGGGCTTTCATCAGCAGGGTGTAGACTGATAGCAGGCCTACTCTGGAAAGGACTTCTGTGTCTGGCACCTTATCCTGCCACCGGATCCTAAGAAGTCTGCGGAGGCATGTGGAAGCGATTCGGTTGCCTAGCATGCCTCCTGTATACAGTCCAAGTCTCACTGGCATACATCAGGGTAGTTAACACTACTGCTCGGTAGACTGAGCTTTGTATCAAGGCTTATTCCACGGCGGTCCCATACGTTGGTCAATAGTCTGCCAAATGCAAACCTTGCCTTGGCTACTCTGCAGTTGACCTCAGTGTCAATTGTCACTGTGTGGGAAAGGGTGCTGCCTAGGTATGTAAATTGGTCCACTGCTTGCAGCTTTTGTCCCTTCACTGTGATGGTGGGCTCTTGATGTTGGGCTTTCGGAGCTGGCTGATGCATCACCTCGGTCTTCTTTGTGTTAATAAGGAGACTGAAGTTGTTGCATGCTGCTGAGAATTTGTCCACACTGGCTTGCATTTCCTGCTCTGATCCAGCATTCAGGGCACAGTCATCAGCAAAAAGGAAGTCTCGTAGCACAGTCTCCTTTACCCTGGTGACAGCCTGGAGTCTACGCAGGTTGAACAGCTTCCCATCGGTCCTGTATCTCAGGCTAACTCCCAAGGGAGTGTTCTGGAAGGCTTCTGACAGCATAGCTGAAAACATTATGCTAAACAGGGTCGGTGCCAACACACAGCCTTGCTTGATGCCGTTTGTAACGGGAAAGGCCTCTGATGCTTCTCCATCGTCCAGTACACAAGCCGTCATGCCGTCATGGAACTGACGTACCATTAAGATGAATCTATTAGGGCACCCAAACTTCGACATAATGCGCCACAGACCTTCACGACTGACAGTGTCAAAAGCCTTGGTGAGATCTACAAAGGTGGTATAAAATTCACGATTCTGCTCTTGACACTTCTCTTGGAGCTGTCGGGCTGTGAAGATCATGTCCACAGTGCTGCGCTCTTTGCGGAAGCCGCAAAGTCTCTGGTAATAAACCCTGTTCCAGGTGGTCAGTCAGGCGGTTCAGCAATACTCATGAAAGGATCTTGCCTGCGATGGAAAGCAGGGATATTCCTCTGTGATTATTGCAGACATGTCGATTCCCTTTCCTCTTATAGAGAAGTACGATGGACGCATCTTTAAATTCCTGAGGAAGAGATCCTTGATTCCAGAAAGACTGGAACAGCAGAGTGAGTTTGTCGACAAGCACTGTACCGCCATCCTTGTAGACTTCCGCTGGAATCACATCAGATCCTGGGGCCTTGCCACTGGACAGCTGGCTAATGGCCTGTTGGGTTTCAGTATTTGTTCGTGGGACGTCCAGGCTGTGGTTGATATCCACCTGAGGCATTCTATCGATCGCCTCGTTGTTAATGGAAGATGACCGGTTCAGTACAAGTTGGAAGTGTTCAGCCCAACGCTGTAGGATCCGAGTCTTCTCAGTAATGAGAGTTACACCATCTAAGTCTAACAGAGGGAAGCTCCCTGATGGTTGAGGTCCGTACAAGGATCTAAGGGCTTCGTAGAACCGTTGGGCATCGTTTCTATCAGCAAATTTCTGAATTTCATCTGCTTTGGCACTCATGTTGCCTGTGTGAGGGTCCGAGAACCTTTAATGCAGAAGAGTGCACAATATCCCGGAAACTTTCCCAATCCTTCTCAGCATTTCCTTGTAATTGCAGCTCTGAGAGTTGGTTGTCAAGATCTTCTGCTAGTGAGGTTGCTGTATTGGGGTTCCTCAGTTTACTGATGTTAATCCGTTTCATCACAGCTTTGTTTCCCTGCCGACGTCTCTTTGGCTTGATGTCAAAGCTTAATTTGGAGATAATAAGTCTATGGTCAGTCCAACAGTCGGCACTCGGCATGGTCTTGGTCATCCTTACATCCTGTCGGTCTTTCCTCCGCACGATGACATAGTCAATAAGATGCCAGTGCTTCGAACGTGGATGCATCCAGGACATCTTTTTGAGATTCGGCAGGCGAAAGATGGTATTGGTGATGGTTAGATCATGAACTGCACATGTCTTCAGTAGTAATAGACCATTGCTATTACATTTGCCGATTCCGTTTTTTCCAATGACGGCTTCCCAGGCAGAGTGATCAGATCCTACTCTCGCGTCGAAATCGCCAAAGTAGAATCAGCCTGTCAGTGTGCTTCACGAATGAAAGTAGGGCATCGAGATCTTCATAAAACTTGTCTTTTACTTCATCCGGATTTGTCATTGTGGGTGCGTAGGCGCTGATCAGTGTGGCTTTTTGTCCTCTCGGTAGTGGGAGATGCAGTGTCGTGAGTCGGTCGTTCACGCCCTTGGGAAGACTGGCAAGTGTGCGGACAAGGTGATTCTTAACCGCAAAGCCAACTCCAGATGTACGTACATTACTGCTGCGACCACACCAGAAGAATGTATAACCGCCTCCTATTTCTGTGAGCTGACCTTCGTTAGCTAGACGAGTTTCACACAGTGCCGCGACATCAATGTTAAATTGTGCGAGCTCTCTGGCGACCAAGGCTGTTCTTCTTTCTGGTCAATCTGCTGAGGGGTTGTCTTGAAGCGTGCGTATGTTCCATGTACCAATAGTGAGTGGTATCACCTTATGTTTACTTTTTAATTTTGTTATTCGACCGCATAAAATTGGGATCCCCTCCAGCCGCGGTAAACTGGCAAGGGTTCTGTGAAGCAACAATGTTTAGGGCACCTTTTCTAGCCCCTTCCTCTGGCTATGGAGGTGAGCAGTGTGGTCCTAAAAAGGGCTGCTCAGTCACTCGGGTAGGCGCCGAATCCTGCTGTTGCTTCAGTCACCAAGAAAACGACCATTAGACCTGAGCCGCCTGTGTGCAGGTCCGCGGCTACAGCTCCCAGTGTATCCACACCTGCTGCTTCGTTGCTCGCCCATCGCCACAGGACTTTGAAGTTGGGGGGGTGAGATGTCAAAACGTGCGCGTGAATTGGATTAAAGTGAGGGAGAGGTGCACATAGTCAGCCTCACTCTCTCTTCCCAGATTCCATCTTGCTCCAATGGCAGGACAACAGCCGAGACAGTTGGAGATGGGCTGGGTGCAGTGGTTGACCAGGGCGCCTTTTGTGTCTTGCCATGCTCTTAGCGTACCACATCACTTGCAGAGACCGCCTTCATGACCGTTGACCTATTCTAGTAGGTTCATCCATTCAATCCGCCGAAATCTGTCTTCACATGCTCGGGATAGACAAGTTCCTATCTCACCGGAGGTCAATGACCCAACAGCTACTCTCTACCTGGTTTAGCCAGCCTATCGAAGCTGTTGCCCGGGGTGTGGCCGCTGTGCATGCTACAGCTACTAGGAGCCACAGGTGAGAGCTGAGAGACAGGCTTATATTCTAAGCAAAAGGATAAACAAGACCATACGGCGCATAAAACAGTGAACAGTTGGTTAAATGAACAACTGGTTAATAGAAGTAAAATGTGAAAGGTGTCCTTTAAGGTATAAAAAGTGTCCTTTAAAATGCAAGAAGTGTCCTTTAAAATACCAAACAGAGGAGGTAAAAGAGTACAAAAAAGTTCCAAAAAAATTATTAAGTCAATTTGTGCAAAATAAGTGTTCAAAAAGTGCAATGATTTAATACTCAAAGAGTGTTGTTGATTGAAGACAAATGCAACAATCTTCTCTGTGGTGTAGATATCGAATCTTCTCTTTAAAGGTGTCCCTCAGAGAGAAATAAAGGCAATAATAGTGCAGATGGTCATACTGGGATGAAGTAATTTAATAAAATGAATGTATCACTCACATTTATTAGAGCCTAAGAGAAATCCAGGCTCAAGGAAAATAGCTTGCGGCCAAGTATAGGGTGGCACGTCCCTCCTTTCATCTATGGTGGTTACTAGATAAAGCAGAGAAGATCGGGAGACGGCACTCCATAGCGTAACTCTGTGCAATACAGGTGGAGGATTAAATTAAAATTAGTCACACTCACCAGTTATAGAGCCTCTCAATTCCAGGCTCAAGGAGTATCGCCTTGGGTCCTCTTAAGGTGGGGGCCCAAACCTCTTTGGTGTAGCAGCAGTTGGTCCAGATGTCCAAAAAAAGTGGGGAGATAAGGAAAAGTGGCGAATGCAAAAAATATATAGGTAATGAATTTATTGGAATTAATAAAATGTATATATTCTATAATTCGAGCCAATTTTTATGCGATTCTAATAACCCCTATGATCAACCTCCCAATCTACTTTATATTAGAATAGTAAATGTGGATACAGAATGATCATGATAAGACATAATTAGATAAAATTCCCCTACCCTATTTTTATCTGAATATACCTATCTAACAATACACCCTTGCTTTCTAGCATATACACATTTTCCTTTTTTATTCTATATACGAAAAGAAAATTTATATATTTCTTTTCGTTCTTTTTCCCGTCTTTTTCGTTTCTTATATACGAAAGATGAATTGTCATTAACTATTATGCCCTAAAAAATCGAGCAAACTTTGGGTAAAAAGTCAAGTTCATTATACGAACGAAAACGAGACTAGAAAGTATTCGCAAGGTCTCTCTGGGTAAAACCCCAGACTATGGATACGAACGAAAACGAAACTAAGAAAATTTTCGCAAAGCACTTCTGGGTAAAAAGGGCTTGTCCAGTTCATGCATGGTGAAACCAAAGAAAAAGAAATTTTCTTTCTTCCTTTTTTCTTTTTCGTATCGTATATATATACTTGACCTGCATTTCATCTGATTTTAATATG
Source organism: Leptobrachium leishanense (assembly GCA_009667805.1). Taxonomy (NCBI): domain Eukaryota; kingdom Metazoa; phylum Chordata; class Amphibia; order Anura; family Megophryidae; genus Leptobrachium; species Leptobrachium leishanense. The sequence goes on along the minus strand of CM019064.1, from coordinate 155,608,241 downwards.
CTAGGGCTATGTGTGCATTTCGATCATGATAACAACTTTTACGAATATGCGCAGAATTCTATTGGTCGACTTTTTTGTTTACTTCCGATGCGAAATGTTGTCGTTTTTCCGAATCTCTGTATTTTACATAGGCTACGATTTGGTTTTAAGTCTTGTTTTAAATTCTCCCATAAGATTATTGTTCTAAAGATTCGTAATTGCTGCGATCGTCCAAAAGATTCGGATTTTCCGCGATCGTCTAATGTATTGTATTCATTTTCGTTTTTATTTCGAAACGACCGCAAAGCATCTTGGGTAAATCCGAACGAACGGAAATCGGCCAACAGGAAATAGGGAGTTAACAACTCGAATGTGGCAGGAAATGATACTATATAAGAGGACACTTTCATTTTCACTTTTACTTTATTTGCACTTTATGGACACTAAATATACCGACTGAGGAAGGCTTTTAGCCGAAACGCGTCTCGGTACAATTTGTCCAGGATTTTATTAATTCCAATAAATTCATTACCTATATATTTTTTGCATTCGCCACTTTTCCTTATCTCCCCACTTTTTTGGACATCTGGACCAACTGCTGCTACACCAAAGAGGTTTGGGCCCCCACCTTAAGAGGACCCAAGGCGATACTCCTTGAGCCTGGAATTGAGAGGCTCTATAACTGGTGAGTGTGACTAATTTTAATTTAATCCTCCACCTGTATTGCACAGAGTTACGCTATGGGAGTGCCGTCTCCCGATCTTCTCTGCTTTATCTAGTAACCACCATAGATGAAAGGAGGGACGTGCCACCCTATACTTGGCCGCAAGCTATTTTCCTTGAGCCTGGATTTCTCTTAGGCTCTAATAAATGTGAGTGATACATTCATTTTATTAAATTACTTCATCCCAGTATGACCATCTGCACTATTATTGCCTTTATTTCTCTCTGAGGGACACCTTTAAAGAGAAGATTCGATATCTACACCACAGAGAAGATTGTTGCATTTGTCTTCAATCAACAACACTCTTTGAGTATTAAATCATTGCACTTTTTGAACACTTATTTTGCACAAATTGACTTAATAATTTTTTTGGAACTTTTTTGTACTCTTTTACCTCCTCTGTTTGGTATTTTAAAGGACACTTCTTGCATTTTAAAGGACACTTTTTATACCTTAAAGGACACCTTTCACATTTTACTTCTATTAACCAGTTGTTCATTTAACCAACTGTTCACTGTTTTATGCGCCGTATGGTCTTGTTTATCCTTTTGTCTTAATCTTGGCACGTATTTTGGTTGTTTTTTATGTGCTTTTTACCATACTTAGGCTGCAATTGATTATTTATTCACATAGCACTTTAATTAACTTAAATTAACAAGCGCCCACACTGTATAGTGTATACCCGTATACACACTTTTTAATCAACTCTTCTATTAAAATAAACCTTCAGTGTCATTGGGCAGCATATTTAGGATGGATTTCCGCAAAAAATTTTGCATAGATGATGGAAACACTTTTGAGGGCAGCAATTCTGCCAACAGCAATATACCAATAGATAAAGTCCAAATGATGCGACAATTAGAGAAAGATTTGAGGAAAGAGATTAGGGACAAATGGGAAGTAATTTCCCTAGAGAAATATTTAAAAGATAAAATGGTCCCTAGAGGTCTGAGATTCAATAAGAATCCAGCCTGTGATAAAGACGATGTAGTCTTTCTTGAAAGATGGTCTACCATGCTTGAAGGTTTTTCACTGCACAGCATGAGATTGATTGTAGATAGGAGGAATGAAAATTTGAAAAAATTGAATCAGAGCATTGAAAACACCCATGCCGAACTGAACACCACCCTAACCGAACAAGAATGAAACCGTTTTTTGAAAAATTAGAGGTGGATCTGAGTCTATTAGACAGTGAAATAAAAGAACGTAAAAAGAAAAAATATCAGAGAGATTTAACAGATTATCAACGCGGGAATGTTTGGCAAATAGGGCAACAAGACCCACCTTCGGTGTATTTTGATACTCGAGACTCAATGTCCCAATATAAAACTACCACTAGATTTATGCAATTGAGGAATGACTCTCGAAGGAGACCTAGATCTGATAAATCAGGAGGAGGCACCCCATTGACCCCCCAAAGAGCAGCACCAGAAACAGCTCACTCCACTAACCCCACTTGGAGAAACCCAGGTAGATACCGGTCGGCTAACCCCAGATATCCTGAACCAAGACGGGGCCCCTTCGATAATACAAGAAGCTTTAGACCCCAACAAGAGAACAGACAGTTTCAACGAAGAGACCACCACTCTTCCTATGGGTACACAACAGTTCCCTATAGGAGGCCTCAGAATAACGACAATAGGTATACAAAAAGGAGAGATCCTGTATATCATCCTAATAATCAGGATACCTATACTTACAATCGGTTCCAACCTCTAGCTCAGGATAATAATAAAGAAGAGGTTTTTCAGTCGTCCAATTATCGACTGAAAAGGAAGAACCTCTCTCTAAAAAGAGGATGGTCACCAGGTGTGGAAGACTTCTTGGAAGAAGAGGATGCAGAGCTGGAAGACGGAGAACTAAACGGAAGGAGAAAGTACGGTCGAACGGAGGAATATACAACCTAACCAATAAAGTCCTCTCTGCCCACCAACATCAAATTCTTCAAAAGGGCATGAAGTTTGCTCCTACAAACAAACTAGATAAATTTAATATGTATATTGACATACAAAAATTTAAGAAAAATTTATGCCTGAAAAAATACTTTTCGAAAAACCCGATTGAAAGAAATGAGACAATGCATTTATATACGCACACTAACCTAAAAGAAAAATCCACCTTTTTCCCAAAATCTATGATCTCCTCGGAGATCACTACTTTTGAACAAATGATTTTATCAGATTTGGAAAAGATGGAACATAAGAAAAGTAAGGATAATCTGACACAGCAAGAACGAAAAGCATTACGTGAATTAACACAGGATGATGATATCGTAATCAAGCCCGCAGATAAGGGTGGAGGAGTAGTAATTATGACGGCCGAATATTATAAAGATGAAGCCATGCGAATACTAGGAGATGAAACAACGTACAGACATTTAAAGAATGACCCTTCAATGAATTTTAAGCACTTATTTCATGAATACCTAGATCAGGGCCACTTACTTGGCATCCTGAACAATAATGAACTCAAGTATTTAAAAATCGATCATCCGAAAATCCCTATTTTTTTTTTTTTACCAAAAATCCATAAGAACCTAGAAAAACCACCAGGTAGGCCAATTATCTCAGGTATAGGGTCAATTTCCAGTCGACTTTCAGAATATCTTGATAGACAACTACAGCCATATGTCACGACCACTGAGACTTACCTGAGAGATACTATAGAGATGGTTAACGTTTTGACGGACGTAGACTGGAAAGATGGCGACATATTAGTCACCAGCGATGTTCAGTCATTATATACAATCATCCCGCATAGTAAAGGGATAGAGGCAGCTAAATTCTTTTTAGAGAAAGACCAAAAATTGCAGCCGGAACAGATCGATTTTATCCTTAAAGGCATACAACTTATACTCGAACATAATTATTTCTGGTTTTCAGAGGAGTTCTACTTACAAGTGTCTGGTACAGCAATGGGAACAAGATTTGCCCCTAGTTTTGCAAATCTTTTTATGGCACATTGGGAAAATTCATTTTTATCTGATTGGAAAACAAACCTGGTTTTATATCGCCGTTATATTGACGATATATTTTTTATATGGAGAGGGGGAGCTGAAGTTTTACAGTCTTTTTTTAACCTTTTAGCTACCAATGATAGAGGCATTATTTTAACCTCAAATTGGAGCACTAGTGAAGTTATCTTTCTAGATTTAAAAATCTTTGTCGAGGATAACAAGATCAAGACTAAGACGCACTTTAAAGACGTGGATTGCAATAGTTTTATAGAACGCAGGAGTTGCCACTTACCTCAGTGGCTAAATGCCGTCCCGAAAGGACAGTTTTTACGAATGAAAAGAAACTGTACTAACATTTCGGACTTTGACACCCAGTCCGCGAAATTACATTTGGATTTCGTTGAGAAAGGATACAACCCACAGACCTTGGAGGACACAAGAACAGAAGTTAGAAGAATGGAAAGACTAGAACTATTGAAGAAAAAGAAAGAGAATTCCACGCAGAAATATATGGAAGGAGTGCCATTTATATTTTCTTATAATCCTCTCAATAAAGAAATAAGGAAGAGTATTAAGAAGCATTGGCCAATACTGCAAAGAGACCCTATATTGAATGGCATCCTTCCAACGATACCACGCATCATATGCAGAGGGGTGAAAAATCTAAAGATGGAACTCTCACATAGGGTGAGAAACAAGAAAGTACCTAATCATTTTGGAATAAGAGAAGGTTTCCACCAATGTGGGAACTGCTTAAACTGCAGAAATACCAAAGGCAAAAAACAAATAAGTTCGGAAATTGAAAGAAATGGCAAAAAAATTAAAATCAAAGGAATGATGACATGCTTTTCAAAAAATGTTATATACGTCCTAACCTGTCCTTGTGGACTCAGATATGTGGGACGTACTACACGGCCACTTAACATACGTATACAGGAGCACATAAGAAATATCAAGAAAGGTTTTGATAAGCATAGTGTATCATTACATTTTAAACTAAAACATGGGCAAAACCCAGAAGGCCTCTTATTTATGGCAGTCCAAAAACTAGAACCCCTTTGGAGAGGAGGAAGCCTAGAAACACGACTAGGCAAAGAGGAAATGAGGTGGATTTTTTTAATGAATACACTCCAGCCGCATGGATTAAATGCAGATTTTGAATTGTGCCATTTTCTTAACAGCTAACTATTTTCATTTTAACTATTCCTTTTAAACGATATAATACTTTCTCCTATTTCCACCCCCCTCCCCCCCCTTTTTATACAGATGATGTTTTTTATACCCCTGTTGCCATTTTATTATATTTACTATATATATATTTTATATCCCCATTTTTAATATCAATTTTTATGATACTCAGCTCTCCATTTTTAGGTTTCCATTAATAACAATTTTTACCATCATGTATATATTCTATAATTCGAGCCAATTTTTATGCGATTCTAATAACTTCCCTATGATCAACCTCCCAATCTACTTTATATTAGAATAGTAAATGTGGATACAGAATGATCATGATAAGACATAATTAGATAAAATTCCCCTACCCTATTTTTATCTGAATATACCTATCTAACAATACACCCTTGCTTTCTAGCATATACACATTTTCCATTTTTTATTCTTATATACGAAAAGAAAATTTATATATTTCTTTTCGTTCTTTTTCCCGTCTTTTTCGTTTCTTATATACGAAAGATGAATTGTCATTAACTATTATGCCCTAAAAAATCGAGCAAACTTTGGGTAAAAAGTCAAGTTCATTATACGAACGAAAACGAGACTAGAAAGTATTCGCAAGGTCTCTCTGGGTAAAACCCCAGACTATGGATACGAACGAAAACGAAACTAAGAAAATTTTCGCAAAGCACTTCTGGGTAAAAAGGGCTTGTCCAGTTCATGCATGGTGAAACCAAAGAAAGAAATTTTCTTTCTTCTTTTTTTCTTTTTCGTATCGTATATATATACTTGACCTGCATTTCATCTGATTTTAATATGCTAGGGCTATGTGTGCATTTCGATCATGATAACAACTTTTACGAATATGCGCAGAATTCTATTGGTCGACTTTTTTGTTTACTTCCGATGCGAAATGTTGTCCGTTTTTCCGAATCTCTGTATTTTACATAGGCTACGATTTGGTTTTAAGTCTTGTTTTAAATTCTTCCATAAGATTATTGTTCTAAAGATTCGTAATTGCTGCGATCGTCCAAAAGATTCGGATTTTCCGCGATCGTCTAATGTATTGTATTCATTTTCGTTTTTATTTCGAAACGACCGCAAAGCATCTCTGGGTAAATCCGAACGAACGGAAATCGGCCAACAGGAAATAGGGAGTTAACAACTCGAATGTGGCAGGAAATGATACTATATAAGAGGACACTTTCATTTTCACTTTTACTTTATTTGTACTTTATGGACACTAAATATACCGACTGAGGAAGGCTTTTAGCCGAAACGCGTCTCGGTACAATTTGTCCAGGATTTTATTAATTCCAATAAATTCATTACCTATATATTTTTTGCATTCGCCACTTTTCCTTATCTCCCCACTTTTTTGGACATCTGGACCAACTGCTGCTACACCAAAGAGGTTTGGGCCCCCACCTTAAGAGGACCCAAGGCGATACTCCTTGAGCCTGGAATTGAGAGGCTCTATAACTGGTGAGTGTGACTAATTTTAATTTAATCCTCCACCTGTATTGCACAGAGTTACGCTATGGGAGTGCCGTCTCCCGATCTTCTCTGCTTTATCTAGTAACCACCATAGATGAAAGGAGGGACGTGCCACCCTATACTTGGCCGCAAGCTATTTTCCTTGAGCCTGGATTTCTCTTAGGCTCTAATAAATGTGAGTGATACATTCATTTTATTAAATTACTTCATCCCAGTATGACCATCTGCACTATTATTGCCTTTATTTTTCTCTGAGGGACACCTTTAAAGAGAAGATTTGATATCTACACCACAGAGAAGATTGTTGCATTTGTCTTCAATCAACAACACTCTTTGAGTATTAAATCATTGCACTTTTTGAACACTTATTTTGCACAAATTGACTTAATAATTTTTTTGGACTTTTTTGTACTCTTTTACCTCCTCTGTTTGGTATTTTAAAGGACACTTCTTGCATTTTAAAGGACACTTTTTATACCTTAAAGGACACCTTTCACATTTTACTTCTATTAACCAGTTGTTCATTTAACCAACTGTTCACTGTTTTATGCGCCGTATGGTCTTGTTTATCCTTTTGTCTTAATCTTGGCACGTATTTTGGTGTTTTTTATGTGCTTTTTACCATACTTAGGCTGCAATTGATTATTTATTCACATAGCACTTTAATTAACTTAAATTAACAAGCGCCCACACTGTATAGTGTATACCCGTATACACACTTTTTAATCAACTCTTATATTCTAAGCAAATAGAAGATCCTGTTTCTGCTGGACGCACATCTAATGAAATGTCAGAGAACAGAACTACAGGGGTACAGGGGGGGATTATGAGCTGATGCAGGAGAAAGCTACCTTTAGGACCTGCTGACAATCTGCTCCTTGCTGCCTAGATGATCACAATCAATCCCTTGAAAAAGAGTGAATGAAGGTCTTTCTCCACGCTATCAACTTGTAGCAGAAAACGAAACTGCTGGGAGTCTTAAAAGGTCCAAGGTCGGCCTTTTTTGTCCATGTAATGACTCATTCTAGGAGTGGTTTCTGGTGCAAAGAGCTGCAAGACTCGATAGAGGAACGAGGCTTACACTATCTAGGCTACGCATACAGAGTTATACAGAGAGAGCAAAACTGTCCAGCATATACTGTAGCAGCAAACAGCAGACAAGGCTTTGGATTCACTATTGCTGGTGATTCAGTGAAAAAAAAACTACAAAAGAAAGCCTAACTCAAATGAGAGTTCTTAGTAAACATCCAGCGCTCCTAACTATCACGAAACCATAATCTCATAAACAAAAAAAAACACAGCATCTCTTTAGAAGTGCAACTGCTCCACACCCTGCTCTGAGCAGTCTGATTAAACACACTTCTATCTAGCAGTCAGCAGCCTGGGACTTTACCTGTGGCTTTAATTGATTAATTGGCAACACATGTGTGAGAGAGTAGAGCCTGTGCAGGATTCTGGGTCCTATATACCTTCCCTTGACTATTCTCCCAGACATCCTGTTACCCAACCCCTGCACACCGTCACAATATGTACCCTTGTGTCCACAATTTCGCCAGATCAGTGGTGGTTTTGCCCATCAGGCACAGCAGCTGTGGAGTGGAATACCAATGAAACAGTGCTTAATTTGCTTGCTCCTGGAGCGATACACAAATCGAGGATGTAGAAGTCACCCCAAGATATCCTTCCACGCGTCACCCACAATCCTCCTCCCCTAGGTCTGCCTCCCATTGCTGGCAAATGGCAATATGTGAGCTCATCTCATTCTTTAGATGAGGAACAGAGTGTGCAGTATAAACTGGATATGAGACCCCTCTATATACAGCTTTGCAGACATAAACACTCAAAAAAGGAACAGGGGGGGCTAGAAGTGGCTTTACATATCACAAGGGAGGACACCAAATTTCGTAGTTGTTGATATCTGAAAAAATCACTAGGGCACAATTGGTGAGCCTACTATAATTCCTGAAACATAATCAGCCTCCCTTCCTTCATTAAATCGTAATAACTACTAAGAACAGCCACATGTAGGTTGCTAAAATACAGAAGATTCATCCCAGGAGGGAATGCTCTATTGCGGACCAGCGGGAAGGGTTGTGATGGAGAGGGACTAAGGACCAAGGCAATTTAGTCGAAAAGCCATAAAGAATTAAAAAAGCTGGGCATGTCGTGTACAGAAGGGGCCTAGCTGGCCTTGGAAACAAGAGATACTTATGAGCACGATCTGAACCAAGGAGAGTGTTCTCTACTTCCACCCACTGATAAGTGGATGGTGGAGAGTGCCATGCTGCCAGCAGGGCTGCAGAATAGTATAACAAGAGGTGCGGCAACCCCGGCCCTACAACATACTCTATATTGCCAAAAGTATTCGCTCACCTGCCTTGACACGCATATGAATTTAACCCTTTCACTGCTGAGGACGTGTGGGGAACGTCCTCATTGACCAAGGAAAGATAGGGGTGGAGATAAGGGTTCTTTTGAACCTCGATATCTGTTTTCAGCTAGCAGTCATATTTGGTATCATTAGAAAGGCCAGAGCATGGCCTTTCCAATGATACCAAACATGACCATGTTTAAAGTAAAGAAAAAAAAATAATCCAAAGAAAAAAATTTGTTTTTACTTAAACTGTGAAATGGCTCACCAGTGAAGGGGTTAAGTGACATCCCATTCCTAATCCATAGGGTTCAATATGACGTCGGTCCACCCTTTGCAGCTATAACAGCTTCAACTCTTCTGGGAAGGCTTGTCCACAAGGTTTAGGAGTGTGTTTATGGGAATTTTTGACCATTCTTCCAGAAACGCATTTGTGAGGTCACACACTGATGTTGGACGAGAAGGCCTGGCTCTCAGTCTCCGCTCTAATTGATCCCAAAGGTGTTCTATCGGGTTGAGGTCATGACTCTGTGCAGGCCAGTCAAGTTCATCCACACCAGACTCTGTCATCCATGTCTTGATGGACCTTGCTTTGTGCACTGGTGCACAGCCATGTTGGAAGAGGAAGGGGCCAGCTCCAAACTGTTCCCACAAAGTTGGGAGCGTGGAATTGTCCAAAATGTCTTGGTATGCTGAAGCATTGAGAGTTCCTTTCACTGGAACTAAGGGGCCAAGCCCAGCTTCTGAAAAACAACCCCACATCATAATCCCCCCTCCACCTAACTTTACACTTGGCACAATGCAGTCAGACAAGTACCGTTCTCCTGGCAACCGCCAAACCCAGATTCGTCCATCAGATTGCCAGATGGAGAAGCATGAATCCTCACTCCAGAGAACGCGTCTCCACTGCTCTAGAGTCCAGTGGTGGCGTGCTTTACACCACTGCATCCGACACTTTGCACTGCACTTGATGATGTACGGCTTGGATGCAGCTACTCGGCCATGGAAACCCATTCCATGAAGCTCTCTGCACACTGTTCTTGAGCTAATCTGAAGGCCACATGAAGTTTGGAGGTCTGTAGCGATTGACTCTGCAGAAAGCTGGTGACCTCTTTGCACTATGCGCCTCAGCATCTGATGACCCTGCTCCTGTTACAGGAATCCACTTGGTTCACTCGGGACGAGGGCGGACCGGACACGAGCAAGGATTGTCTGAACACGAGTCTCTTCAGGAAAGGCAAACTTTATTTGTGTCGTCACACAATGCTCACACAGGATTGAATCGCAAAGAGTGAGCCCCGAACTCACCCCGTCCGGGGGTCTTATACCCCGAATACATAATTAGGCACATCCCAATTATCCCACCTCCCGGTGAAACTATCCCACCCCATGTGGGTTAGTACCTCCCTTGGTCGATTACATTGCACCAGGCTTTAAATCAACGTACACCGGAGGGATATTTACAGCCAGTCCGGGCGGGTTGTCCTCCGCCCAGACTCCAGGAATTCCAAGGAGTAGTGTGTGCGGGTCCGGGGCGACCGGCAGAGTTGGTGCTTTGCGCCATTCTTCTTCTCTTGGCATAATTACCGCAATTTTTACAGGTTGGATATTCTGGCTGGCTGGGCTATACTGCCGTGTAGAGCTGCCACTCTCAGGCAGATCTAGTCTAGCGTGACCCCCGGGAAGAAATGTAATTTGGGCTTGCAATTTGCAAAGGATATCCCGCCCCAGGAGCTGGATGGGACATTCGGGCATATACAAAAATTTATGTTCTACGTTATGCCCACCCACACTACATTTTCGAGAAGCAAGAAAGGGGTATTTCGCGGACACCCCCATTGCTCCCATAATATCAACTTCATTTCCCATTGGGGGTGCAATTTGCTGTGTTACAACAGAATATTCGGCCCCGGTGTCAACCAAAAAAATTTCATCTTTATCTCCCACTCTCATAGTGACCATGGGCTCATGATTACTGAGCGGTATGGGCCCAGGTCCGTGTCAATATGTACTTTGCCCCTCAAATGACGTTCCCGCCAACCCCACGAACCCTGCACCAGCACTATCATTTCTCTCATATCTGCCGTTCGTTACCTGGCCATTGGAGGCTTGACCACCCGATTCCCCAGCCTCCCCCTGCACCCCAAATTTAGCCAAAAATGCAGGACAATCATTTTTCCAGTGACCCTCACCCCGGCACCAGGCGCACTGGTTGGGTCCCAGGGGTTCCCTAGGGGCTCCCCTACCTCTACCTCCCCGACCCCTTGCTCTCCCTCTCTCCGGGGCATCTCTTCCTCCACCATTTCCCATATAACCGACAATACCTGTGTGCCCTCTTTGTCTCTTTATCTCCTCCCGCTTTTCCTCTAGATCCCGGTTATGAATCACCTTATTAGCAATTTCTACCAATTCGCTAATACCTTTACCTTAGAAACCCATCTATTCTCTGTATTTTATTCCGTATGTCCCTTTGTGACTGTCCCACAAAAGAAGAATTAATTAACCTCTGATTCTCCACTGCCTCAGGGTCAATAGGACTATACATCCTATATGCATCAAGTAATCTTTCTAAAAATGCACTTGGGGTCTCTTTAGAATCTTGCACAATATCCGCTATCTTCCCCATGTTTGTGGGTTTCTTCCCTCCCGCTTTAACACCCATTATTACCGCTGTACGGTACGTCTGTAGGTGAGCAATGCCCACAGCAGTATTGTATGGCCATTTGGGATCTGTTTTGGGGTAGTGTTCCTCTGCCCATGCTTCTGGCTGGGCTCTGGCATCTTCTACTGCTTGGACAAGTAGAATTTTCCGCGCGCTACTATTTATTCGGGCTCTTTCCTCAGTTGTGAACATTGTCAGCATTAGTTGCTGACAATCTGCCCATGTGGGGTTATGTGTAAGCATGACTGGCTCTATCATACTGGCCACTGCCGCGGGATTAGTGGAGTACAATGGTGTGTGGGCGTTTTCCAATTAAATAAATCTGTTGTTGTGAATGGGACATATGTGTATTGTACCGGCCCAGGTAATCCATTCTCCAGTAAAGGACCTGGCACCTCCTGCAGGGGCATTTGCATTTTACTTTTGTTGGGGTTGTGCTGATATGGTTCTCGGGGTTTATATATATTGTTCGCTGCGCGAGTGGTGGCACCTTGATTTACATCTCCACTGTCATCATCACTGTCCTCTGGGGTTATTGTTACTAGTTTATATACGCTCCCATCGGGCATTTCAATCTTTCCTGGTGGGACCTCTCTGTCTCCTCCACCCGCTGCCCCCTCGTCTTGTTCCGCAATACCGCGTAGCGGAGCGAAAGGAGCCGGCCGGGAAGTAGCAGCTGCCTGCTCCCCCCTCTCCGCCCGCGCAACCGCGGCACTCAAAGCTTCTCTAGCTGCCTCATAACACGATGGATAGGGCGGGGGCAGGGAATCAATCTCCTCCAGATGTTCTACCAACACTGGTTTCCCTTTTTCATCATTATCTTCTTTATTTGGGGGTGCCTGTTTCTTGTTTTGTCCCGCCATCATTATAAAATGACTTTTATCTTTTACACAATACCTCCATATATCTATATATGGGTACTGTTCAGGATGTCCGCATTTCCCGGTGACTTGGGAATGCACTTTCTGTATTAACTCCGGGTCCATAGACCCCTGCTCTGGCCAGTCTGGAACTAACAGTGGCCATACTATGGTACACATTAATTTCAATTTCTCTTTACTTAACTCTACACCATAATCATGCGTTGCATAAAATGCTTCAAAATGCCGCACCATATACTCTAAGGGCGTCTCACCCTTCTTAACCTTCTTGGGTTTGGACTACCCGTTGCCCATTGTTACTCTTAAGGGCGGTGACCTCTTTACAATGCAGATATTACTTTTAGCACAAAACACTTTAAATTTACTGTCTGGTACTCAGTCAACAATCCATATATATCGTATTCGCTTCCTCCGTCAGTAGCCGGACTGCAGTCGCCTGAGCCGGAAACGTACCTTGGGAGTCCACTCTCAAGTTTGCTTTCTCGCTAGGCGAGTATGCGTTCAATCACTCACAGCACTCTCAGCATTCACAGCCCGTACTTGTACCAGATACTTTCAGCACAAAACAATACATAAACAATTCTACTCTCTCTTCTAGCCGAGGGCATGCCGTCCCTCCTTCTGGCTCCTTATACCCAGTTGATTGAACTCTAACTCTTGTCTGCTTGTGACTATGTGCACCCCGTTCTATAACAACACTCCCGTCTGCAATTCCAATTTGCCTATGGGTAATCTACCCACCCAGCACCACTACCGCTGCAGCTACCGCTGACCTCAATTGGCCCCCTTCACTACACGACGTACACACTAGCACTGACTCAGGGCTCCCAGCCCAGTCACAGAAATCCCTCCTCCTTTCCTCGTCCACGTGCAGAAGCTCTGTTTACAAACACTGACTATGACTATGCAACTCCACGTGGCTACACTCTCCCTCTCTTACAGAACTACCATTTGGTTAACATCCGATCCCCCGGGTTCAGACACGCGCTAGCCACTCTGGCTCCTTTGCTTGTCCGTGCTGTCGGCAGCGGGTTCGGTATGTCAACGAGACCGTGGCCGCGGGTCTCCTTATCCGACTATGGTTGGATGTTTCCCTTTATACCAGTATCTCTGATACACATACAAAAATAGAAGACACTTTACCTATCACCGCGCTGCTCGCTGTTTCCTCAGACTCGGTGGTGTCCCAGCTTCCCGGGCCGGGGGTCCGTTTGGGACAAGACGAGGTCCACTGAACAGGAAATCCTGCTTGGCGCCTGCAGATATCAGCTCACCTTCAACAGACGCCCAACCGACGGGATCACTCGCACCTGCAGTCAACCGCTACAGTGTCCAACAGTCGTTGCCGTGCCGGCAAGGGCCCGTATCCCGGCTCACGAGCCCCCAAGAAATGTTACCGGAATCCACTTGGTTCACTCGGGACGAGGCCGGACCGGACACGAGCAAGGATTGTCTGAACACGAGTCTCTTCAGGAAAGGCAAACTTTATTTGTGTCGTCACACAATGCTCACACAGGATTGAATCGCAAAGAGTGAGCCCCGAACTCACCCCGTCCGGGGGTCTTATACCCCGAATACATAATTAGGCACATCCCAATTATCCCACCTCCCGGTGAAACTATCCCACCCCACGTGGGTTAGTACCTCCCTTGGTCGATTACAAAGACATTCCATACATTGGCCGTAAATTGCCAAACTTCATGTTAGTTTGACAGAAAGTGATATGCTGCTACGCTCAATCCGGCCTGTGCCCACCTCCCTAGAGTCTGCTTATTTGTTGAAGATAAGACCTGGTCTGTTTTCTACGTTCTTCTTTGTCTCGCTGCAGGCCTCTGTGACCTTGGTGTATCCATTTGTCATCCTGTCCCTCTGTGCCAAGAGCGGCCCGGATCTTCCTCAATTTTAATTGCTTCTTTGCTAATCTAACACATTCCTAAAATTCTATGTAAGCTTCATTCTAGTTTCAACTAAAATCTACCTAGTTATATTCAAGTGAACAAATATTCTGAACAAGATTGCCGCCTGGCTCATAGCGGCGACTATCTTTTGGCCTGGTTCTCTTGCACTCCGTCAGTTTACGTGGCCTACCACTTCGTGGCTGAGTTGCTGTCGTTCCCAAACACTTCCACATTCTTATAATACAGCTGACAGTTGACTGGAATATTTAGGAAAGAGGAAATTTCAGGACTGGATTTGTTGCACAAGTGACATCCTATCACAGTTCCACTCTGGAATTCACTGAGCTCCTGAGAGCGACCCATTCTTTCACAAATGTTTGTAAAAACAGTCTGCATTCCTAGGTGCTTGATTTTATACACCTGTGGCCATGGAAGTGATTGGAACACCTGATTCTGATTATTTGGATGGGTGAGAGAATACTTTTGGCAATATAGTGTTTATTTAAGACGGTATAGTAGTTTAGTCTATGGTGTCTTTGGAGCCAAACGAAAGTGTCTATGGCCTTCTGGAGATGTGCCAGATCTTCTTTAGTCACTGCCCAAGTCACTGATACAAAGAGAGCCTGAAAGAAAAATATAAGTCGGGCAGGACATTAATTTTAATGCAGTGGATTCGCCCAAACCACAAGATAGTCAGGGCCAGATTAACATAGGAGAAAAAATATATAGGGTAATATCACACAAATTGGGTGTACGCAGAATACACTTGGCAACTCACACAGGTAGATATAAATCAGCCCATCATCCTCCAAGGATTGCCATGCAGTAGATGCCCAAACGAAGTTGAATTGGTATCACATCCATCCGATGATACACAATCTCGGAATAAATAATAAACAAGGATGGCACCAAGCATCAAATTGTATATAATAAAAATTTATTTGACTTACTCTTCAGAGTAGTTAAAACTAGACATGTGCACAGCACAAAATTTCGTTTTGAACTAATGGATTAGTCCTAAAATGCAATTTATTTAGTTGCTAAAGAAATTCGTTTTCAGTTCTTTAGTATGAAAACTAATTTCATTCATCCGAAAACCAATGGATACAATTACTATTGTAGTGGCTCCTCAGAGGGCTGAGATCGCTGCTTGTTACAGTATCTCTCACTCTCAGCACAATGTGGGCCATATTACATAGTTGGTGCTAACTTAACCAGAGCTGTTGTAAACTTCCCAGAGCCATTGTAGCCTATGAAGGTTTTCAGTTTACAACAGCTCTGGTTAAGTTAGCACCAACATTGTAATACTGCCCCGTGTCAGGCAAAGCTGTTACAGTAACTGACTGCTGCTCATCACAGTAAAAGTAGTAAATAATATTTTATTTATAAGACGTTAGAACAATATTATTTCCTTGTTTTACTGAAACTCTGAGCGCTGTTACAGTCAGTTACTGTATCAACTGAGCCTGATACATTGTACTGAGATAATGTAACAAGTAGCCGATCTCCGCGCTCACAGCCACTGGATTTAAAGGGCTTTAAAAAAAAAGGATCCTCTCTGTATAATGTTTAGAACATCCTCCTGCATTAATTAATACCCCTCTCTGTATAATGTATACAACATCCACCTGCATTAATTAATACCCCTCTCTGTATAATATATAGAACATCCTCCTGAATTAATTAATGTCCCTCTCTGTATAGAACATCCTCCTCAATTTATACCTTTCTCTGTATAATGTATATAACATCTTCCTGCATTAATACCCCTCTCTGTATAATATATAGAACATCCTCCTGCATTAATTAATGCCCCTCTCTGTATAGAACATCCTACAGCATTGGCATGTGGAGGGTGCAGAACTTCGGATGTTGCGCTCTTCATTGCTGGTCTCCTTCACTCATCAATGTAATATCACAAAAAGGACTGAAACTAAAATGTAGTGCATTTTATTTTAGTTTCTTTCGTTTTTTGTACTGAGCAGTTTCGTTTCTCTTGAGTCATACTAAAACTAAATTATCCCAAAATTCGGACTAAATCGTTTTAGTACTAAAACGAATGCACATGTCTAGTTAAAACAGCATAGCAGTACTGGAGGCAACAATGCTGCTATGGTTCCAGTACTGCTATGCTGTTTTAACTACTCTGAAGAGTAAGTCAAATAAATTTTTATTTTATACAATTTGATGCTTGGTGCCATCCTTGTTTATTATTTATTCCGAGATCGTGTACCATCGGATGGATGTGATACCAATTCAACTTCGTTTGGTCATCTACTGCATGGCAATCCTTGAAGGATGATAGGCTGATTTACATCTACCTTTGTGAGTTGCCAAGTGTATTCTGCGTACACCCAGTTTGTGGGATATTACCCTATATATTTTTTCTTCTATTTTTGGATTAACATAGGGGCAAATGGAGCAGTGGCTCCAGGCCCATGCCTCAGAATAGGCCAAGAGAATGGATAACTATGTCTGCATTTGGACACCTGTATCTCCAATTCCATAGCAGCTACAGGGTCAAGTGAGGTATCACTGGAAAGGCCAGAGCATGGCCTTTCCAATGATACCAAACATGAGCAGGTGCTAATAAAAAAAAATATATATATATTGCACTAACTAACCATCACATATCTCATGTCACCAACAAGTGTGGAGATGGTAGGTGATGGTACAATCCATTGTTACAAATTGTTACATCAAAAACCTAAACCGCCGCACTGCAGTGAAGAGTACTGCGGGGAACTTTGGACCCCTTTGTCACTAATCTTTACAACTCACAAGGTCAAGTGAGGTGTCATTGGACAGGGCAGAGTCTGGCCTTTGCATTAATACCAAACCTGACCATGTAAAATCTAAAAGAGAAGAAAACGATTTTTTATTTATTTATTTTTCGTTCCAAAGCAATGGCATTGTCCATCTGTCACGTATAAAATGAGCAACACCACTGCCATTACTCACTTTCTCATTTCCCACGCTGGGAGCAAGGTCAGTGTTTTATACATAGTCATATTATTCGTAAAAAAACATGTTCCAAACCCAAGGGAAATATTTCTTTTTTGTTTCAATTTTTTGGTTAAAATTGTATATTTTCTCAGAAAAATGCAGTAACAGGTTCCCATTTTACATTTTTGTTAACAACAATGCCCTATAGAATATATAACCACAAAGGTTTGGATGATAAAATGGGAAAAAAACACTCTTTACACTCTTTAAATGATTGAAATCTGAATGAAAAATTAATCACACAGTATCTCCCTGGTTAGATATCCCTGAATCTGCACTATTTAATAACCAAAAATATGTTTTCATTTCATTAAATTACAAAAAAAGCCCATCAAAATATTCAGCTCCAGGCCCATAGAGATCTCAATATGGCCCTGAAGATAGTCCATTTTTGACTTAATTTCCTGTTGGAGGGTTTGAAATAAAGGAGTATAATTACGTTTATCACCTCGCCACCCCAGGACCTGCTATGCCATCCTAATGCCGTGAGGGCTTTGAAGACACAAGGCGTACAGGTACACCGCGCGGTCTTCAATTGGCCGCCTTGACCCCTCCCAATAGCCTGCACGCATCTGCATGAGACACGCATCATTGTCTGCACGGGGACAGCCCGAACTCAGGCCGTGCCCCTGCCGCAAAAGCCTAGCACCACGCATAGGTCGCAATCTGCGTATTGTGACGACAACTGTCAGTGAGGCGTACCTGTACGCCTCGCTAGCATTAAGCCACCCCCGACATGCGACGCTTGCCCATTGTTAAGGGTTTAAACAAATTAGAGGGGTCCTTAGTGAAGACGATACCCAGGTGTTTAAATTCAGTCGGTGAAATGCTCAATGGAAACTGGGTTTGTATCAGGTCCATGTCTGCCGAGGACAGATGAACAAAAAGGTGCTTGATTTAGCCAGATTTACTTATTTTGAATCCCGAAATAGAACCAAATCGGGGGAGCAGTGAATGCAGATGATTCAAGGAGGCCAGAGGATCGTTCAGGGTGAGCAGGATGTCATCCACATAAGCAGGGACAGAATAGGAGTGTGTCCCCAAGGACACTGTAGTGTGGTACAAACAAGCCAGAACCCTAAGAACACACATACAAAACAAAAAATGGGATTTAGCATTAGAATAGTCAGAGTACTATGCCAGAAGTCAAAAACCAGGATATCAAAATACATGGTACCAAGGGTTGATCAGAAGAATCGTCAAAACACAGAGCCAGAAGTCTAGAATCAGAATAATCAAATATAATATACATAAATCAGGAACACAGCAGAGAGAACCTTATACTGGATCAAGGAGCTGTAGCACTAAAGGCCATATAAATAGGGAAGTACAGATCATGTGATCACAGGTCTAATCAGACACCGAGACTCCAGGGGCGGGGAGCCAAACAGATTAACCCTATACTCCAAAGGGTTGAGAAAAACTCTCATAACCAGTGGGCATGGCTGGAGGGAACGTAAAAAGGAGATTCCCTTAATCAGCAGATGTTGTCTAATCTGGGAGAGAAGGGGGTCCAGGGTAAGGGACAAACAACTGAGGGGATAAAGGGCAGCCTTGGCGAGTACTATTGTATAGGGAAAAAGGGGAGAGGAGAGCTCCCGAAAGCTTAACCTTAGCCATGGATAGAGAATACAAACCCCAATTAAAGCTAGATACTGGGAGGAGAGAGAGCAAATTGAACAAAAATGGCAACCGCACCTTGTTGAATACCTTCTTTGTGTTCATAGAAAGGACCAGAGAAGGCGTTTAAGTACTATGAGCACACGACACCAGGTCTGCCCCTTGTTTAGTGTTCTCATAGAGCTGTCTACCTGTGATAAAGCCCATCTAATCCAGTTGGGCCAAGGAGTGCAGGAGGGATTAAGTCTATCCACCAAGATTTTTGCAAGGATTTAGACACTGAAGTTGATCAACGAGATGGGACTGTAGTTCTCTACATCTCAAAATATCTCTGCCCACCTTGAGGAGCACCACAATGTTTGCAATCAACGTTTCTCTGTAAAGTCAAAACATCCCTAACCTTATTGAATAAGTTCTCCAAATGGGGGGAGCAGTTCTCCAAAAAATAAATTATAATTAGGGATGAGCTGAATGCCCCTGTGTTCGGTTCGATGTCGAACTCGAACAATTTCAAACGTTCGAGTTCGAACTCGATTTCGATCCGAACTCAATGTAAGTCAATGGGACCCCGAACGTTCGATTTTTAGAGTGCCCTCCAAGAGGGCATATATGCAAGATATTTGCCATAAAAGGTGTATGGGGGTCCGGGTAGTGCCCTGGGGGAAAGGAAACAAGGACAAAAAGTTAAAAAAAAAACGTTTTTAAAGGAACAGTGAGTCTTCCATGAAATAAAGGTTAAGAATAAAAACGAAAAATTCCTTCAAATATCGTGCCTAGGAGGTCCCCATAACCTGCCCGTGAAGTGGCGGATATGTAGGATGTATAGAAACATTTAAAAACAAAAAAAATGAAATTTCAAAGACGGTAAATGGTTTTCCTTTAATCTATTCATAAACAACTGCTTGGCCCGGCAGCCTGTATGAAAAGAGGAGACGTTTTAGGACACGCAGAACAAGTTTAGTGATTTTTTTGGGCTAAATTATGGTGAAACTTATGCAGGCTTTGGATGAAAGTAACAATAGGTGCTTTAAAATTGGGCCTTTAGTGTCGGCAACAGTGCGGCCACACCGTAACCCCTCTGTGGTATTGTGGAAGAGTGCAGGGTTGGACCCTGCGGTCAAATATTAAAATGATATGAATCTGGTACAGGCTTCAGTGCACCCAAATATTTTGCCTTTGGTGGCAGCAAGTGCCTTCACACCGTAACCCCTCTGTGGTATTGTGGAAGAGTGTAGTGGTGGACCCTGCGCTCCAATATTAAAATGATATGAATCTGGTACAGGCGTCAGTGCTCCCAAATATTTTGCCTTTGGTGGTAGCAAGTGCCTTCACACCGTAACCCCTCTGAGGTATTGTGGAAGAGTGCAGTGGTGGAGGTTTTGGTAATGCAGAAGAGATCTCCGATCTATTCAGTTACATCAGCAGCTATAACAAAACCGGGTCAGCAATGTTTAGGCACTTGTACCTCGCTACTGTATATGGTGAGAATCAGCACACACCAGTAGCAACAGAAAGCAAACAGAACAGGCAGGGAATACACTGAGAGAATAGTCAAATGGCAGTCAAAGTCGGCAACAGATCGGGTCCTCAGCACAAGCAGGGTCAATAACAAGTATACAAACTGATTCGGTAAGCTAGCGATGTGGGAATAAAGGTTGAGACACACTGAGCGTGTAGCGACGCACAGCGTAGCGAAGAGAAGCAAACATTTTGCAGGCTTGACTTCACTACGCTCCGCCTCGCAGCGTGTCTACACTGCATTACGTTTGCTTCTCATCGCACTAGACAGGAATCCACTAACTAAATTAAAATGTACACACAAAAACGTTTTATTTTCACAAAACACATGTTATATAGGCAAAAAAAGTTTCTACTGAATAAAATACATCAAAAATTACTGTTAATTTAATAGGAATAGTATAAAAATATAAAAAAAGGTAACCCCTAATCATATATATTATAGGGACACGGAGCACTGTGTATAGAGTAGGGATGCATTGATACCACACACAGACATATACGTATATATCAACACGCAGACCTATATATACATATATATCAACACGCAGATGTATATATACACCCACCCACAGACCTCAGACCATATATACATATGCACATGGAGGGGTGGCATGTGGACAATCTCAACTAAATGCGCCCCCCCCCCATTTGGCTGATCCCTCCAGAAGAAATGTTGAACCCGACAGAGCAGAGAATATATATATTATTCTCTGCTCTATCGGGTTCAACATTTCTAACTGGAGGGATCAGCCAAATGGGGGAGGGGGGAATTAGTTGCCAAAATGTGTGTGTAATACAAGTCTGGATATATATATATATATATATATATAAGATATATATCATACCTGCCCTTACCTTCCCCTATACGTTTGCTAAAAATATACACACAAAAAAAGCAAGCCACTGCCTGAGATCCCGCGCAGCCCACATGCCACCCCCCTCTACCTGGCTTAATGTATCTAATATATATAATTAAATACATTCAGCAAGGTAGAGAAAGAAAAAAAGAAAGTTTTATTTTATGTTCCCGGGGACATTTAAAAATGTCCTCGGATTTTATTTTTTTTACAAATGTGTCGCCTTACCTTAGCCTGGTGGTCAGTGGGGGCTCCCTGGATCCTGGCTGGGGGGGTCTGCCGTGGCTGCAGGTGCAGTGGCTCCCTCCCTGCGCCACCTGTCTCAGCCACATGCACCCGGGCGGCTAGCCCGCACAATCGCAGCTCTGTCATCCGGCGGCCGCATGCTCCTCAAGGGGATCCTTGGGAGGCCCCGGCAGGCTGCCCTTTACAGTGCCGGATTAGAGGGCTGTGTCTGCCTGATGTTTTAGTAACAAGAATGTTTTATCCCATAGGCTTCAATGTTAAAAATATTCCCGTTTTAATTGAATATCTAATAAACCGTTGCTTATAATATTCTGCAGTAAAGAGTCTCTTTATTTCTAGATTTTTTTATATTTTTTAAGCATTTTTTATCCTTTTTTCAATTCTTTTTTTTTTTTTTTCTTCGAACTTTTGGTGAACATCCCAAAAAAGTTCAAAGTTCTCGAACTTTCGAACAGCCGATGTTCGATTCGAACTCTGAACAGATCCGAACCGAACGCTCATCCCTAATTATAATAACAACTCAGCAGGCCATACGGGCCTGTGGCCTTGGAGCCAGGGGCGTACCTAGAACATTTGGCACCCGGGGCAGATCCTATATTTGGCATCCCCCCCCCCTAACTTTAAAATGTTAAAAAAAAAAATTAAAAATCACACGCACTTTTTTAATGTTTTCCAAAAATATTTTTAGTTATAGCATTCTGGCAGGACATGATGTATACATATAATAATGATACATTATGAATCTGCCGATGGTGGATCATGTATCCTCTGTGCTGTGCAATAAGAGGCGAGTGTAGATTTTTTTGAAGAATTGTTATTTTTAAGTGATTGTGCAAACTCACAACATATCAATCCTCATGCTTTGAACAAAAGTACACATGTGGCTTGTTTTGTTGATGGGAGTTGTGTGTGTGTTGGGGTGGCTTGTTTTGTGTGATAGGAGTTGTGTGTTGGTGGCTGGGTTGTGTGTTGGTGGCTGGTGTGGGATGGGGGTTCTGGGTTGGTTTTGTGTGATGGAGTTGTATGGGTGGCTGGTTTGTGTGATGGGAGTTGTGTGTAGGTGGCTTGTTTTGTGTGATGGGAGTTGTGTGTGTGGGTGGCTGGTTTTGTGTGGTGGGAGTTGTGTGTGGGTGGTATTGTGTGATGAGAGTTGTGTGTGGGTGGTTTTGTGTGATGGGAGTTGTGTGTATGTGCTGGGTGGCTGGTATACACGTGATATATATATATAAATATATATTTTTTTCTTCAGGTAATTGGGGTTGTGGAATTCGTGGGTGAGTTCCCTCACTTTTTTTCCCAGGACTTGACCCCTGACTGGTACCTGGGGTGGCCCGCCCCCCGCCACTCCCCTAAGTACACCACTGCTCTGTGATATGCTCCCACAAGTTTGGCGAACTGCCAGCAAGTACGGTGCTGTTTGAAGGCAGTGCAAATCCCCATAGAGAAGTAATGGTTAACCATTACTATTCAGAGAACACCAAACAGCAGAGAAATGGCAGTGAAATGCCCTGATGTTCGGTGGTTTCAATCAGCAGATTTATTCAGACGAACCCCATAGGTTTCATGTTAAAAATATTCCCGTTTTTAATGCAATATCTAATAAACCATTTATTATTTTAATCCGCAGTCAAAAGTCTTTACTTATTGATTTTTTTTTAGTACCTTCTAGTCATTTTTCAGATTTTTTTTCGGCAAAATTTTCCCCCCTTTCTTTTAATAGCAGGTTTTCTTTTTTCTGTAACAGAACTCTTTATTATCAATCATAGGATCTTATATGTAAATCCCAGACATTTTCGTTCAGTAGTTTTTTTGAAAACAGCAGCCCACGGGTTTGCTGGAAAGTGAAAGCCTAGGCCTTGCCTACCCAGGACATACTTGAAAATTACTGAAATCTCAATGTATCCTTCCTGGTAAAATACTTTGCTAAAGTAAAAAAAATAAAAATAATATTTTTTTTAGTGTCACCCTAGGGGGTGGTGCCACCCGGTGTGGGCCGCCCCTGCCTTGAGTCGTTCAAACCATATCCACCTCAGTATTCAAAGGTTGTGGTAAATAAAAAACATAATCCAAGGCTACCCTCAGGGGTGTAAACCCGGTGTGTAAATCTCAACCTGTCAGGATATGATGTAAGGGGGTGAGGGTATGAGCCCAATATGCAGTGTTAGATGAGCAGAGACATGTGAATAAGGTCCAAATGGGGGTTTATTGAGTAAACACAGGTAAATGGCAGCGAGTATTTATAGGAGGATGGTGAGGAACAAGGCAGGAATATTGTTGACTATAGGAAAAGGCAGGGAGGAACAAGGCACAGAGGACTGACTGGATGCACACAAGAGGCAAGGCAAGCTGGAGAATGCAGAAGGCTTGAGGAACACAGCAAGGCATAAAAGGCAAGATAGACAAGGAACAGGCTTCAAGAGAACATACAACTGGCACCAGGGCCGGATTTGCACCTCAGGAGCCTGTAGGCACAGAAATGTGGAGCACCCCTACCCCCCCAAATTGAAACAGTTTTTCTCCGTGCTCAAATCAAAAGAAGGGGCAGAATCTGTTGCTTTAGTTGAATTAGTTACAGTTACAAGTATTTATAAAGCGTCAACAAATTACTTAGCGCTGTACAATGGGAGAAACAAAATAACAAATACACACATATGTTGCACACACAGAACAGAAGGAGGGAGGACCCTGCTCGAGAGCTTACAATCTAAGAGGAGAGGGGTAACACATTAGGTGAGGATGAAGAGGGTATTTAAAGTAGCGGGTTGCATGAGGACTGAATGGGAAGATGGAGCAGGAAATGACAGTGGGGATCATGAAGTGAGCTGATAGGCTTCTTTATAGTAATGCGTTTTCAGAGACTTCTTGAAGGACTGTAGAGACGGGTGAGTCTGATGTTGCGGGGGAGGGAGTTCCACAGATAGGGTGCAGCTCAGGAGAAGTCCTGAAGGCGAAAGCTGGGGGTGCGGATACGAGGAACTGATAGCATCAGATCATTGGCAGAGCAAAGTCGTGGGGATGGGATGTACCTGCTAATAAGGGAGGAGATGGAGGCAGCGGCGCGGTTATGGAGAGCTTTGTACACGAGCACCAGTATAATGAATTGGATTCTAAAGGAAACAGGGAGACAGTGTAGAGATTGACAGAGAGGTGAGGTGCAGGAGGTGAGGTGTATGAGTATGGCATAGGCGTTCATTACAGAATGCAGAGGCAGAATCTGGGATCTCTTAAGGCCACAGAGAAGGAGGTTACAGTAGTCAAGGTGGGTGATAATAAGAGCTTGGATGAGCATTTTAGTAGAGTCTGGATTAAGAAAGGAACGGATGTGTGCAATGTTTTTTAGGTGGAAGTAGCAAGATTTGGTTAGAGACTGATTGTGAGGAGTAAAGGATAGATTGGAGTCCAAGAGAACCCTGAGACAATGGAGCTTGAGATGTAGAAGTAATGGTGGCACCATTCACCTGAAGAGAAATCTGCGCAGGTTTTAGAAGGAGGGAAGATGAGAAGTTCAGTTTCAGAGAGGTTGAGCTTTAGGAAACAGGAAGTCATCCAGTCAAAGACAGCCGACAGGCAGGCTGTAACACTGTCCAACACCGGAGGAGAGAGATCGAGAGAGGAACGGTAGATTTGGGTGTCGTCAGCATAGAAGTGATATTGGAATCCATAGGAAGAGATGAGGTTGTCCAAAGAGGCAGTATAGATCGAGAAGAGTAGGGGACCCAGAACAGAGCCTTGAGGTACCCCAACTTAAAGAGGAACTTGTGGTGAAGAGACACCAGGGAAGGAGACACTGAAGGAGTGAAAAGAGACAGGAAGAGGACCAGGAGAGAGTGATGTCACGGAGGCCAAGTTGACGCAGGGTGAGGAGCAAGAGAGGGTGATCACCATTGTTGTATGCAGCGGAAAGGTCAAGAAGAATAAGGAGGGAGAAGTAACCTTTGGTTTCAGCGGCAGCTAAATCTTTAGTCACCTTGGTCAGAGCAGTCTCAGTAGATTGTTGAGAGTGAAAGCCGAACTAATATGGATCGAGTAGAGAGTTAGCAGCAAGAAAACTGGTGAGCTTGTTATAGACCAGACGTTCTAAGATTTCGGAGGCAAAGGGGAGCAGAGAGAGGGGAAGATTCCAGAGGAGAGGTTAAAAATATGAGTCAAAGCATGGACAGTAACTGGTATGACAAGCCGAATAAGGTGTGAGGGGATGGGATCAAGTGGACAGGTGGTGGGGTAGGAGGACATAAGAAGTTCTGTTACATCCTCCTCTGAGACTGTAGAAAAGGAAGACATAGTAGAAGAGGGGGCAGGGAGTGAGGGAGTCAGTGGGGTAGAATGGTTAAAGGAGGAGTAGGGCAGTGAATGCAGCAGCATTGTTTGTTTTATATGTAAAAGCATATATTGCCTCTGCTGTAGAACAGAAAAAAAATATTTAGCATTTACTTTATTTTTACACATTACATGGTCATGTTTGGTATCATAGTATAGACTAGACTCCAACCTTTCCAATGATACTTCTGTAGCGCTCACTCCCAGAGGAGCCGCTGAAAATGAACCACGGGTCAGTCTCCCCGCACTAGGGAATAAATATACTCCAGCACCGTTGTGGATTTTATAATTTATATAGTTTACTGAAGTAAAAGGCATATAATGAGACACGGTGTTCGTAGATATATTTACAGTACTTCGTATCGCGGTAAACGCACAGCGGGAAAAGAAATGCGAGACTTCGTATTTCTGAAAAAATTGCGCGACCGAGCAGAAAAATACAATGCTTCGTAAATTACGAGAAACGGCAGCGGAAAAACAAAATAAGATGCGAATCTTTGCCCCTTTTTCGAGGATACTAGGGAGTGAGTCCCGAACAGGTTAAGTCCCGAACTGTGAGTGTATGTGTGTGTTATGGTACCCGGGTACTATTCAACTGGCCAGTGAATCTTTTAAACGATGTCTTCGACTAGTCAAGTTGGGGCCCTGTGGGTTTCAGAAATAAACAACAGCGTGCTTTCTTGAGCTTTGTAAAACCGGCCTTGGAGGCCTCTCACCCATCCGTTCGATCACCAAGGCTCCGCTGACCCAGGACGTCTCTCCGCTTGTTTCCTCGCTGGGATACCGGCTACTGGATCGGTGGTCAGGCTTTCTGTGCTCCGGCCCGGACTTGTCCAGCTACCGCCTGCTCTCCCATCCGATGGACTCGCGGTACTCCTTACTCGAGGTCCTCAGCTTGTCTGGATAGCAGCTTGGGTGATGTCTGTCGATAAGTAAGGCTCCTTCTGGCAAGGCAGGATAACCCCACTAGAATCCTGATAGACCACACTGGCGCTCCGGCCTAGTCACGGTTCCGCTCTGCAGCACTGTGTCCTCTCGCATGCACTCCCTGGCGCGCTCTGGCGCGCTCTCCACGAGGCTCAGGATGTACAGCGTCTGTGTCCCACCCACTTCCTGTCTGTTTGCAAAGCATGCCGGGAAACGTAGTCCCAATGTTCAGTGTCTCTTATCGCGCTTGTCTCCCTCCGGTGGCCAAAAATAGGTACTGCCACAGTAAGAGTTTAAACACAGCGCTACAATCTCCCCCTCCTAGAACTCTTGGGTCTCTCCAAGGAGGTACAACAGTTACATTTACATTTTGATACAATTAGATAACATATACAGGGTTGGCAGCAAACATACAGTGGGTTAGATACACTTCTTCAAGCTGACTCATGTTTTGTGCTACCTCAGCT